>PVJO010009554.1:0-20535 GCA_004026905.1 Hystrix cristata
TTTTTTTTTTTTTATGTGATTGTGAAAGGTGTACCTTCCCTAATTTCTTTCTCAGTGAGTTTGTTATTTGTATATAGAAATGCTATTGATTTTTGGGTGCTGATTTTTGTATCCAGCTATGCAACTGAATTTGTTTATTAAATCTAGAATTTTTTTGGTGAAGTTTTTGGGGTCTTTTATGTAGAGTATCATGTCATCAGCAAATAATGCTAGCTTAATTTCTTCCTTTCCTATGTTTATTCCTTTTATTTCTTTCTCTTGTCTAATTGCTCTGGCTAATGTTTCCAGAACTACATTGAATAAGAGTGATGATAGTGGACAACCTTGTCTTGTTCCTGATTTTAGAGTGAAAGATTTCAGTTTTTGACCATTTGTTATGATGTTGACCATTGGATTGTCATAGATGGCTTTTATCAGACTGTGGTATAGACTATCTATTCCTAATTTCTGCAGGGTTTTTATCATAAATATGTGCTGAATTTTGTCAAATGCTTTTTCTGCATCTATTGAAATGATCATGTGATTTTTGTCTTTGACTCTGTTGATATGGTGTATTACAGTTATTGATTTGCACATGTTGAACCATTCCAGCATCCCTGAGATGAATTCCACTTGGTCGTAGTGTATAATCTTCATGATAATTCATCGTGTTCTGTTTGCCAACATCTTATTGAGAATTTTTGCATGTGTGTTCATTAGGGAATTTGGTCTGTAGTTCTCTTTTTTGGTTGGATCATTTTCTGGTTTTGGTATCACAGTAATGCTTACTTCCAAGAATGATTTTGGGAGTACTGCTTTCCTTTCAATTTCCTTAAAGAGTTTGAGAAGTAGTGGTATTAGATCATCTTTGAATTTCTTGTAGAATTCAGCTGTGAATCCGTCAGGACCTGGACTTTTCTTTGTTGGTAAGTTTTTAATTACCTCTTCAATTTCAATGGATGGTATTGAGTTATTTAGTATTTTTGTTTCTTCTTGACTCAACTTTGGTAATTCATATGTGTCTAAGAATCTGTCCTTTTCTTCAGTGTTTTCCATCTTGTTTGAGTATAGGTTTTTGAAGTAGGTACTGGTGATCTTTTGGATTTCTGCAGGATCAGTTGTGGCTTCACTCATTTCATTTTTTATTGCATGGATTTGAGTCATTACTTTTTTTTATAAGATTGACTAGAGGTTTGTCAATTTTGTTTAATATTTCAAAGAACCAACTCTTTGATTCATTGATTCTTTGTATTGTTTTCTTAGTCTCAATAGCATTAATTGCAGCTCTGATCTTTATAATTTCCTCTCTCTTATGAGCTTTGGGTTTGGTTTGTTCTTCTTTTTCTAGAAGTTGGAGGTTCAACATTAGGTTGTTTGAGCTCTCTTTTTTTCTGATGTGGGAGTTCAATGCAATGAATTTCCCTCATAGTACTGCTTTCATTGCATTCCATAGGTTCTGCTATGTTGTATTGGCATTATTGTTTAATTGTATAAATTGCCTAAATTCTTCTTTAATTTCCTTTATGACTCAGCTGTTGTTCAAGAGGATGTTATTTAATTTCCATGTGTTTATGTGGTTTTTTTGGTTTATTTTACCATTAATTTCCAATTTCATTGCACTATGGTCTGATAATATGCATGGGATAATTTTAATTCTTTTACATTTACTTAAGTATGTTTTATGAGCTAGTCTGTTCTTTATTTTAGAGAACACCCCATGTGTAATTGAGAAGAATGTGTATTCTGATGTTGTGGGGTGGAACACTCTGTAGACATCTGCTAGGTCCATTTGTTCACAAATTTAATTCAGTTCTGATATTTATTTGTTATTTTTTTGTCTGGTTGATCTGTTTGCAACAGTGGGGTGTTCAGGTCACCCACTATAATTGTGTTTGTGTTTATTTGATCTTTCATGTCATTTAATAATGGTTTTATGTAGTTAGGTGCATTGGTATTTGGTGCATAAATATTAACGATTGTTATCTCTTCCTCTTGGAGTTTTTCCTTAACAAGTATGTAATGACCCTCTTTGTCTCTCTTGATCAGTCTTGGCTTCAAGTTCATTTTGCGATTTCGATAGCTACTCCTGCTTTTTTCTGGGTTCCTGGTTCATGAAGTACTGTTTTTCATCCTTTGATTTTCAGTCTATAAATTTCCTTTTGGGTTAAATGTGTTTCTTGTATGCAGCATATCGATGAATCTTGTTTCTTGATCCATTCTGCCAGTCTGTTTCTTTTTATTGATGAGTTGAGGCTATTTACATTGATGGTTATAACTGTCATGTATTGACTCATCTTTGTCACAGTCTTTATCTGTTGTTGGTTTTGTTTTCCCCCCTCTGTTCAACTACTTTTTTTGCCTGGTAGATTCTTTTTATTAGTGTCCTCGAATTTTTTTTTTTTTTTAGTGTCCTCAAAATTATAGTCTCCTTTTCCCCTTTCTAGGATATCCTTCAAAATACTCTGCAGTAATGGTTTGGTGATCATTAATTTCTTCAATTATTCTTTGTTGTGGAAGTATCTTATTTCATTATTGAATTTGAGAGATAGTTTGGCTGGGTGCATCAATCCGGATCGGAGACTGTTTTCTTTAAGTGCCTGAAATACTTTGCTCCAGGCTTTCCTTGACTTAGGAGTTTGTGTTGAGAAGTCTGCTGTGATTCCGGTGGGTTTTCCTTTATAGGTGATTTGCTTCTTTTCTCTATCAATTTTCAATATTCTGTTTTTGTGTTGAATTTCTGGAATCTTGATTATGATATGTCTTGGTGTAGATTTATTTTGATCATGGCTAATTGGAGTTCTATATGCCTCACTTATCTGTATGTCAAGTTCTCTTCTCATGCTTGAGAGTTTTCTGTCATTATTTCTGCAAATGACCTTTTTAGATCCTTTGCAGTATTTCCTGCTTTTACATTCACTCCAATCACTCTTATATTGTTCTTCTTTGTGTCATCTTGCAGCTTTTGGATTGATTTTTTACATGGTCTATAGCTATTTTTAAGAGATCTTTATTTTCGTGGTCACTAAGTTCAGACCTGCCTTCTAAATCTGAAATTCTGTCCTTGCTTTCATGCAGTCTGTGTATATTTTCAAAGGAATTTTTGATCTCTTGAATATCTATTTGAATCTGTTTCATGGGTTCCATTTCTTTCCTGAGTTGAGTGTTCAAGTTTTCCAATGTCTTCCTAAGCTCCTCTGCTTTTTTATCTGTCTTTTCTAAGTTCACTAAGCAGATCTTTCATTACAATCATCATCTCTTTTTTAACTTGAGCAATTATTTCTAATCTGATGTTCTCTATAGCCTCATTCATCTGTTTTTTAACTTCTGTTACTATCATTTCTGAAAGTTCATTTAGGTGTCTTCGCTTTTTCTCTATGTCATTGTCTTCTGGATTAGTTTTGGGGGGACTGGGATTCTGGGGTTATATCTGATTTCTGTGTCTTGTCATTATTCCTTTCCTTTGCTTTCTATGTTATTTTTCATAGTTTGTCTATGGTAGGTAGTATTGAGACAAGTATCAAGACTTTCCTAGGAAATATCTATTCCTTAGAGGTGTCTTCTAGGTACATGTGGTTCTTAGCTTTTGTAGTTCTCTCACTATCCTACTTTCCAAATTTAACAGGGATCAGAAGTTGCTGTCTATTGGGCCCAGCACTCAGTTTTTTGGTACTGGACTATGTTGGTAATTATGACACCAGATACTTGTATTATTGTCATTTGAGTAAGTACAATTGGTTATAACAGATATATAACCCTAATTATAGTGGTACATTAGTAATAACAACAGCATCAAGCATATTCATTATATTGATAGACTGTGGTAACTGTTAATTTTGTATCTTTAACCAAAGGAGCAAGGTCTACACTTACATAGCAACACCTAACATAAACCAAGGCTTCTGTGCAGTGGGCTTCCCATTAGTAGAGTGGTTTTTACTGTGTATGTGGTGGGGGGGATCGAGAGGGATAGAGAGCGATAGAGAGGTAATTGAAGAGTAATATAGTAGATGCAAGGCTGGAGGGTAAAAGAAAATCATTTAAACATTGGGAAACTGGAGGAGACAGGCTAGGAAGAGTGAAGAGTGAAAATAATGGAGCCAACCAAAGAAAATCTAGATATTATTCATTCACATGAAAAAACAGAGAAAATAAAATCAGAAGAGGCAGTTGAGGAAGGAAAGAGAAAAGTGAAAAAAGAGACAGGAACAACACAGAAGACAATGAAATTAGAAACCCAAACAACAGCAACAAGAAGAACAGATAGAAGGAGGAAAGTAAAACATGTAACCAAGTGAAAAAGAAAAAATATATATATATATGTTATTTTAATGTCCACAGTCCTATAGTAGTGTCTAAGCTAGAACCTAGATCTGTGCTGGTGGCCCCACCCAGATTGCAGTAGTTAGTGCTGGGTACTGTGCTGATCCTGTCCTCTGGGTTTTGAGTCTAGGGCAGGGCTTTCAGCCAGCATCTTGCTGCGGGTCTCTTGGCAGCCCACCCATATCTCCTTGGCCTTTATGTCTTGCACCTTTTCTTCAGTTGCTTGAGTATGGTTACTCTTCTATGTATGCACAGCCTCCTCTGATCCACATTGCTGGGACTCCTGTCTCCTCTCTCCTCTCTCCCAGATGATGAAAGCAGGGCTGGGCTTGTGCTGTATGGTATATTTGTGAATATCAGGCAGAGGTGCTGCACGTTGCTGTGGCCGATATAGAGCTGGGCTTCTGCGAGGTGGGGGGGTTCAGTTGAGGACCATTTGCCTCTGAGGAATTGCAATTTCATTCCCTTCTCTTTCTTTCCCTAATCAGCTATTGAGAGCAGGGCAGGGTTGGGTGGAATTTTTCTCTTTCAGCAATGCCTGCTGACACTGCAGAGCATCACTTTGGCATCTCTAGGGGCTCTAGTTAGTTGTTATGGCTTAGAAAAAAAAGAAAGGAAAAAAAAAAAGAAAACCTGGTAGCTTCTTTAGGGAGGGAGCAGATTCCTGCGTTGGTGTAATTGCTAGGCTACAAGGTCCTTTATTCGTGGTGAGGCAAAAATAAATATATAAAACAATAAAAAAATACAAAAAAAAAAAAAAAAAGAAGAAGAAGAAGGGAAGCTGTGCGAGATCTTCTGTCTCCAAACCTCCTGCTTGGCCTAGCAGAGCAGGCCAGATACCTCTAGTCGGCACATGTGCCACCGCCACCCTGCCACAGGCCACAGCCAGATGAGAGGTGCTCATGTACCTCCAGCTGGCAGTGAGGACTCTCAGCCCCCAAGGTTGGGGTGGACACTTGTGCACCCTCAGGTCAGGGGTTGGTGGCTGGCAGCCATGGCAGCATGGTGCAGCACGGGCACTCAGGCCCCCAGGGCTGGCAGCTTGGGCTTGGGTGTTCGTGCACCTCTGGGGTGACCATGCGGGTGCTCAGGCCTCCTGGGGCTGGTGGCATGGGCATGGATATGGGGATTTGTGGAGCCCTGGGCTGGCAATGTGGGCCCCGCAACCCTTCCCCTGGGCCAGCAGCCAACAGCCCGGGTGCTCAGGTCCCTCTGGCTGGCTCTGTCACCTGTGCGGGCACAGTTCCCACAGGTAGCACTGTGAGCTATTTCACAGTTCTATAGAGTCCCACGCCTATATTTTGCTTTATCTGTAGATCTTAGCCCATGTCAGCCTTGGAATAATGTTATCTGTCCCCCGGGATTTTCTTTAATCTGAGTTTTTGATGAATTTTCAGGGAGCAATTCCACCATAGCTCCTCCTCTCTTCAGACATACTGAATTCCTTTGTTTTAACACTTTGATCTTTGATCCATTTTCTGTAAACTCCCACCCCTCTGCTGGGAATTAATGTAGCTGCAAAAAATACTCTGTCATTAAAAAAAACTTGTCACAGTCTGAAATTTAGTTAATATGGGGTATTTTCTTCTTAATTCTCCATGTGTTGAAAAAAATCTGATGCTTTAGCTTCCTTAGAGAGCTATCATTTTTAGAATGGACAATTCTATTTCTAGTGATTTTTCTACATTTATCATTATTAGACGATAGAAAACTCTTTTTAAAAAAAATCTATAGTGAATCTTCTGAAAGTTTGTTATTTTTTTTTTCTTTCTGTAGCACTGAGAATGAACCTTCTAAACCAAATCTTCAACACCCTTCTGTCAATATATTTTCCACACAGGGTCTTTTAAATGCACTAAGTTGCTCACACTAGCAGAGTGCTGGGATTACAAGTGTGTACCACCACACCCAGCTGTAGAAAGCACAATTTTTTTCTACATTTTGGATATCATATCATATATTTAAGCAGTTTTTACTTTTTGAAGTAAAAAATAAAAATAATAATTAATACCACATTAAAATTGCATTTAATTATAGAGCTATGACTATATTTCACAGACAAAATTAAAATCATTAAAGTAAGGAAGCCAAGTATTTTCAAATTGTTATTAGTAAATGTCTGTTTGCAAATCTTAAATTTGCATATGTTGTATATATAAAACTCTTCACTCAAAATGAATGTGTTGTGGACATTACAATTATGGTTGTTGATCAACCAATAAAAGCTATAATTTGATTAATTTATTCAAAACTCACATGCAGAAATCAAAAAGCTCAAAAAAGAACTCTGCAGCTGCGGGACTATTACCAGTCTAGATTCACCCACCCTCCTCCACCAGAAAGAATTGTTGTGAAACAACAAAATCATTCTTTGCTCTTTGTTTTTACAAGGCAAAGAGTCTAATATTAATAATACAGATACAAATATATAGAAAAATAGTACCAAAGATGTCTTATTTAGATTTAAGAATTCAAATAACAATTTCAGATAACTATTTAGGCAATCCATTTGGGATGCATGTAGAAATTCCAAACACTTTTTTTCCCAATTTAAGTATCTATTATTTTGATGGTAATAAATTTTATTTCAAATTATAAAAATACTTTCAATGGAACTCTTTCTATGGAGGTGGTTTTGAAAAGTCATACAATTAAGTGATTGATCACATAAGAACATAGAGTCATGAGATGAGGAGCTGATTGTTTATACTTGTTTAGTGCTTTACAGTTATAGCCTCTCTGAAAACTTCAAGAAATATGTACTAAATTCTACCCTTTTTTTTTAAATGGAAAGTAATTTATTTGTGGATCATGAACTCAATTTTGTAGGTCAAAAATGACACAGTATATCTGTATATAACAGTAAAGACAAGTATCATGACACATACATACATACATAAGCATAAGATCATAATGTTTTTGTTTGTTTGTTTTTTGTTTGTTTTTCCCGGTGCTGGGGATCGAACTCAGGCCCTTGTGCTTGCCAGGCAAGCACTCTAATCACTGAGCTAAATCCCCAGCCCAAGATCATAATGTTAAAAAAAAATCTTACCCATTTTTTTTTAGTAGTAGAGATTAATTTTGACCATAGTTTTTGATCATTTTAATGACTGGAGTATTAGAATCTAACTTTAAATCATCTCAAAGTCTGAGTTTTAAACTACTACCCTAATCTGTTGTGTTCTGATAGATTTCCACTATCTATAAAGGATGGCTTTTCCATAAAGGATGTACATATGTAAGCAAATCAGAACAACACTTGAATAACTGGGGGAAGAGATGTGGGAACACTGGAAAGCACCCATATCAAGAATGGGCAGCACCAACAGATGTGTATTTGTAAACGTGATGGAAATGCAAACACAGTGTGTTCATCTCTACCAAAAGATGTGCTGGGAACAACAAAACAGTAGGAAAAATTGCATAACTCTCTTACAAAATGATGAGGTTGTGAGGGAGGGGGAGATTTTGTTGAAAAAGTAAGATGGTCTAACATAACATGCAAAGAATCAGTGAAAAATAGAGTAAATGTTTAAATTAAAAATATTTATTACAGTGACACATTGCTGTTAATCCCCTTCAAAATACTGCCTTTTGCTTTGGACACCCTTATCCCAGCCTTCTTGTGACTCTCTGAAGCAGTTCTGAAAGTCTTCTTTTGTGTGTATCTTTAAATTTTTTATCAAAAATTTGGTGAATGCAGCTGCTGAATGCCATCCACCAATAACACAGGCTCCTAAAACCATTACAATATGTCTTCTTCCAACCTATTCCCCGGATTTGGCACCATGCCTGCTGGCTCTTCTCCAAAATCAAAATGACTATGAAAAGTAGACACTCTTAAGTGATTTAGAATGTCAAGGTAGCCAAACTAGAGACATGAAAAAGGACTTGTAAACTCCTTCAGAAAGTGTTAAGGGCAATGAGATAAATGTGTTCACAGGAGTATTTTTTAGTAGGATTCACAGTGACATGTCTTTTCCTGAAGTAATTTTTAAAATTTAAACAGACACCTTGTTTTTCAGTCACACCTCATGTGACTGTCATTAAACAGAGTCATGATTGATTTGGTTATATATTTATTCAATATACATTTAATTCCTACTATGTGTTCATTAAAGAATAAAAGAACATTATTGCCCCTCAAATGACATAAAGACTGCTAAAAACATATCATATGATAACATATCATGTGATAAATACCATGATAAAAAGCTGCACAGAGAAAGATAAAGTAGGAAAGACATTAAACCCAGATTTGAGTACTTAAAGGATGACAAGAGAATTGCTATTTGGCAGGTTCATCATGTAAGATCTTCTTGTTCAAAAAATATATCTATGTCTACATCTATGTCTATATCTACATCTACATCTAAGTCTATGTCTACGTCTTTATCTATGTCTGTGTCTGCTAATGCTAATTCATGCACTTAACTAGTGCCTGAGCAATGTTCAAACAAACAAACAAACAAAAAAAAAACCAAAATAAAACAATAAAGGAAAAGTTGGTACTTTTTTAAAAAAAGATTTTTGACCTCTTATAATAGGGACTATGTAATATTAATATGAAGCCAATGTCTAAGATTCCATTATTGAGAAAAGTTTGCACAAACATTTGACCCATATTATAAGAGCAGCATTTGATGCCACAGAAGATGAAGGAAAGGAGGAAAAAGAGAAGGAGAATTGAAGGTCCCTGAAATAGATGCAACAGAAATTAACTTGGGATGTATCTACTGAAGGACAAACATAATAGTCACCTTTATCTTCTAAAAATAAATAAGAGAAACAAATGCAAGGTAGTTACATAAAAATATTTTTAGAAATAATGGAATAGTAAATAATGACTGAAACATATTTTAGTCAGAACCTTGTGATAATAAAATTAAAAAATATTTATTTGGAAAGTGATAACAAAACTTGGAAAAATAATGCTTCAGTTACTTTTCAGAAAGATGCACTGTTCTACCTTTAGGAAAAGAGATTGAGAAGAAAACATGAAAGAAATATATATATATATATATATATATATATATATATATATATATATATATATATAGAAAGCTCATAGAGGATGAGTTAGAATGAGACAAGAACAGGCAATAGTGTTTTTCTCAACTATCCAGTACAAGGACTAATTCTCATGGAATTAATATGTCTCTTCAAACTTTATCTGTTGTAATATTGTGTCCCAGTAATCCAAAGTGTAACCACATTTGGAGAGAAAGTCTGTAAACAGTTGGTTAAATTCAAATGTGGTCTTTTAGGGTAGGCCTTACTCCAGCTGACAAGGTGTCCTTGTAAGGGGAAATTTGGATACAGAGACATCAGCCATGTGGGCACGGAGAGAAGACCACATGGAGCCACCAGAAGAAAGACGCCACACAATGAAATCAGCTCCGTTGTCCCCTTGATCTTGGACTTCTATCCTTTAGAACTGTAAGGAAATAAATTATTTCAGTCACCCAATCTTTGGTACTTTGCTATGGCAATCCTAGAAAACTAATTCACCAAATTAAGGGTGGGCTTATAGGATAGTTGAGTTCATAAAATGAGTTTTCTCTTGGCTACCCAATAAAAACAAGAATAATTAAGGTTATTCCATTTAACATTGAGTTTAAATTTAAAATTACAGGAAAGTTTACATTTGTAAATTTAGTCGTCTCTGTTATTACTAGAGTGAAATGAAAGTTGGGTCACAAAGATGTTGGATAGCTTTTCACATGTTTAAAATTTGTGTATGCAATATCAGGTAGTAACTATTAAAGTATTTTAAAAGATAGTTTTAGTGTCCTCATATATATTTCTAATATGTTGAATAACAGTAGAATTTTAGAAATGAAATTATAAGCATGAACTTATGTGATTCATCTTGTTATATACTCATTGATTAAAAAAAAACTTTAATTTATCCTTTATGAATGTGTAGAGAAAATGATTTTAAAGTATACATTGATAGAATGTTCCTTGGCAGAGGTTGGAATGTTGATTAATTGTTCTAAAGGCATATATAAACTTTGCCCGAATACAAATCTGGGTGTCTGTCTAAACCACACATGAGGTTTTCTTTTTTTTTTTTTTTTTCTGGTGCCAGGGATCTAACTCGGGGCCTTGTGCTTGCTAGGCAAGCACTCTAGCCACTGAGCTAAATCCCCAGCCCCCACAGATGTAGTTTTCAAATGTAAAGTACTTACCATAGCATGAGAAGTAACATACACACATTTTTCCAAGGCTCAAAGAAGACATCACTCATACATAAGGAAATTTAAGGTAAATAAGTGATTTACACCAATAACATTAGTGGACTCCTTGAGAATGAGGAAGTAGGATATGATTGACCATGTGGATACTGGAGCTACTTCAAAGATATTAGGAACTTTTTTATTTTTTATGTCGGTGAGAAAATATATCTGTGTATTTTCTCATTATTTGAAGAAATAAAATTATTATTTTGCATATGTGTTATATTATCCAATATCAATTTAAATACTATATGGCATTATATATGCTTAAGTGACTATGTGTATATATATATATATATTCATATGTATATTATATTCACACATATTTATACACACATGTGGAAAACACTAATAAAAATGATCTCCATGTATTCATATTATCACCAGGAAAATGTAAACATTAAGTGAAAGTATTATTAAGAATAAATAAGGAAATAAGGTTGCTATTTATAGAGAAAGGAACAATATACCAAGAAAATATTTTCTTGGTATAAAACTGTATGTACCTAACAGAATTTACCTCTACATGTCTAAAGAATGAGCATATCGAAAAATTACAAAAGTATGTGAAAAACACAAAATATTTTATGTTCCATTTCCAAACACCTTCATATTATTTAAAGCTAATTCAGGAACCAAAAAAAAAAAGTCATAAGAACATGGAAAATTTAGGTGATACAAAGAACAGACTGAGTGAAATTGACATGTATAAAATTTCTTTCACTTCTCATTCAATAAAATATACTTATTCTCCCAAACAAATAAAAATGAATTAAAATTGGCCATTTGCTACAGTATGCAGTGTCAAAAAATACCAAGAATCAAGAGCAAACTAATCAAATTCTTACCTAAATGTAACGACTTACTAATAAATAACAAAAAGCCCCAAAATATATTTATGAACTAAATTATGAAATTCTTTTTCCTTGTATTATTAGTTTCTGTTACATTTACAAAGTACTGGGTTTCAACGGATATAATCTGTTTTGATGATATCCATCCCACCATGCCTTTCCTTACAGCCACCTTCCCCTCCCCCTTATGATATTGTCTTATGAGAGGACATCACTAAGATAATGTAGATCCAGGTGTATCTTTACAGATATTCACTCCCAGTGAATATCTGTAAGTAGAAAAAAAGCTGTATTGGAAAACAATACAGTGATATTTTTCATGAAAAAATAAATCATTTTACAAAAGCCATAATTTTCACAAAATAATTATGATTGTATTTTTATCACATCATTTATTTAAGAGGAAATTGAAGTTACACAGTAAAATCAATGGAAAATTGGGATTTGAACTCCATCCAGGTTGTGGTACAATCTGTGCCTTCAACTATGCTACAGTGTTCCAACAATGAGTGTGTGTGTGTGTGTGTGTGTGTGTGTGTGTGTGTGTGCGTGTGTGTGCGTCTTAGAAGGATATGGAGAAAGTTATTCTGTATTTTATAGGCTTAGCAATTATTTTTTGTATTTTATCTGTACTATCTTTATCACACAATATAATTGATTGTATAGGTAATACTTTTTAAGTGGATTTATTCAAAAGGCCATAAACTTGTTTCAGTCTTCTCCTTAGACAGACATATGCACACACACATATGTTTTAATGTTATGCTGAAAACAAAAAAAGTGAGTATTGTGCTTTTAATGATTCTATTATCTTCATCATACTATAGGATACTGGTTATCAGGAAGACCGAATATTAAACATTTAACTGGCCTTCGGGGATGTTTTACTGTTGATTCAATTTGGTTCGCTTTGGTTTGGTATTTTGTTTTCCTTTTTGTTTCTTTAGGCTCTAGTGAATACATTGTGCTTCTGAAACTGACTATGCATTGTATAAAGTTGTTAGCCAAATATTTCCTCAGTGTAGAGTAAATGCAGAGTCACATAGTTGAATAGGAAATCTCTCTCTTAAGAAATTTTGCAGCTATTATTTGTATGTGTAAGTTATTCTGTTTGAATTTGAAGATTAACATAGACTATTCCAACCTATGGCTCATTCATTCCTTAAGATTTTTTGGTCGTACTCCTGTTAGTAATGGTACTATGTTGAAGTTCCTAAGAAAGGGAATGTTTTCCAGGTAAATTCTGTCCCTGTATCAGTAGACCAATTTAGAACAATGTCCATTATTATATACAATTTTTTTTCTATTTTCCCCATTATTAAATCTCTCCTTTTTTTCTTTTCTTTTTTTTTCTCCTTTTTTTCAATTAGAATGGAAATGAAACTACAAAGTAAGACCCTCAGGAATTATAAAAATTTCCATACTTAATTGAATACTGGAGCATAACCTATCTATCTTACTCTAAAATTCTTGACTGAATTTTCAACACTGACAAATGCTGTCATTTAAATGTTTATTGTGAAACACAAAGAACAAATTTAATTTAGCATCTAATTGAGTAGATCTGATCAGTGTTACATTAATTGTCCACTTAAATAAGTTGAGATGTATTGGATTTATTAAGACCTCACTTCAGAGTATAAGCATTGCCTAAAGGACACAGGATTTGATGTTTCTAACACTGGCTACATGGGTGAGAATACACTTATAAAGACATACATTTGTTAGGATGCACACCCAAGTAGAATAATCCTAACCTGCTTGCATATTCAGTGGTTTTGCTCCTTATTAAGAATGCCAGTTTGTCTAGAAGCCAAGTTCTCTGACACTCCTGGTTATAGAAAGTTTATACATTTTTCAGTCTGAATATTGTCTCATGTAAGCATGTATTCCATAATTACATCAAATAAGGCTCTTAAAATTTTAGTGAATGTATCCTAAAGGCTTTCTGGAGAGAGAGAGAGAGAGAGAGAGAGAGAGAGAGAGAGAGAGAGAGAGAGAGAGAGAGAGAGAGACAGGGAGAGAGGGAGGGAGAAAGAGATAGAGAGACAGAGGCAGAGAGACAGAGACAGAGAGAGAGGGAGAGAAATGTATATTTATGCATATGGTAGTTGTTGGTTGAGAGGATGAATTTCTATATTTATTTATTGAAAACATTAATTTATTCCAAGGAAAGAAGAACTTTGAATTTTTCCTATAGCCTAAGCAAATTTGGAAATTTCAAAGAAATAACTCATTAATAAAAGAAATGGGTATTTGCATAGAGACATTTATACAATCTTATGTAAATGAACACATCTATCTATATTGCTGAAATCTGAGAAGTACTGTATTATTTCTTAGCTTGTAGCAATTTAAATGTAAAAGGGCCTCCTTCTAGTAACTATTATAATTCCATTAATTCCATTACAGTCAATTTAAACTGATTAATTTAATTTAGTATTCTGTATTATACACTTTGTATTTCATTATAATGTGATCAGCATATTTTTTCTATCAATGATAACTTAAAGAAACAGCATGTTATCATTCTTGTCATGTTTCATTAGACCAAATTCACTGATGACATAATACAATACAGAAAGAAAACACTTCATGTGAATATACATTTCATTTAGATGGAAAGTTTGAAATATTATGACAGTGCAAAAGTGGTCATGTTATTAAAATATCCTAACTCTTTTTAAAATAGTACGTTAATGGAAAATTTTCTACTACTTGTTACAGAGATAGTAACAGTAATATTGTAGTTGAAGCTTTAAAATACAAGGAAATCTTGCCACTTGCAACATATATGAAACAACGGCCATTATGCTAAGAAAGATAAGCCAGGCACAGACAGACAAATACTGGGATCTAAAAAAGTCAAATGCAGACTCACAGAGAGTAGAATGGTAGTTAAGAGCTTGAGCGTAGAAAAGAAGGCAAGATGGTGGTCAAATTATACAAACTTTCAGTTAAAGTGGAAAACTTCTGAAGACCTCATGCACCCACAATGATGAAAGTTAGTAGATTGTAAGGTATTTTCCAGTTGAGCTAAAAAATATGTTCCCAAAACACAGAAATTTAAAAGAATATGTCAAAACTAAATAATGCAAAAGCAGATAAAAATCAAGGAATTTTAACTAAGAAGAGATATATTTAATAATATTCAAATTAAGGATTAATGTATAACAAAAAGACAAATGTTAATTTACAAACATTTATTATAACAGATAAAGAGGTATGAAATTGTGCTACAGTTCTTGCTTGTTGGATTTGTTGGATTTTCATTCAAGTTTGCTATTAATGTACTTTTTTTTTTGGTTTGTTTTTAATTATTTACCAAGAACATGCATTGCTACAATGTAGATATACATAATGATCACATTCATCATATGTAATTTGTACCTGTACATGATATAACTTGGTTCCCCTCCCCCACCCCTTCTATCCCTTCCCCTCTTTATTTACAATAGCTTTATTTACAGTTTTCCAATTTTTAACCTCTTTTCCTTTTTTTTCCTTTCCTTGCTTTCCCCCTCCTCCTTCTCTAGTTCTCTTCTCATTTGAATATTATCTTTATTTTTCACGATATCTATTATACCTTTTTGTCCTTATTTACACTTACAGTTTCTCATATCAGAGAAACAATTCAATATGTACTCCTTGAGAATATTAATTTATTTTTAAGCTTAATTATTATTTTCTCAACTTTGCAAGCCCACTCATCAGTGCATTAAAAAAATCTTATTTTCTATCACACTTGTTTTGATTTCTAACATTTCTTTTGCATTGTTTCTCATGGCTTCCATCTTTCTGTTTACTTGACCTAGTTTTTCTTCCAAACTATATACTTTTTCATTCAAATCCTTAGCATATTGGTCATGGTTATTTAAAGTCTTCTGTCTGATAATTCCAACATATTTATCATATTTGAATCAGTGTATAGTTTTCCCTTTGTTTTGGTTGCCTCTTGGAATGACATAGTTTTTGACAGGAGATAGATATGTTGTGTTTTGATTGCCTCTTGGAATGACATAGTTTTTGACAGGAGATAGATATGTTGTATTGGTAATTTAAACTGTCATAAAAAGGCTTTTAGCATGAGGATCAGTGTTAACATAATTAAGAGTTGGGCTGTGTTTAATATCGGTTTTATTTTAAGCACCATGTGTAAAGAGTGTTCATGAGAATTTATCTTATACAGCTTTCCCTGATACCTCACTTTACCATTTTTTTTTTTTCCTGTTACTGCATTTTCAGTGCTTTTCTTTGAGGCCTTCATCAAAGCTGACCATGAGTCTTTCCTCCACTTATGAGGTGTGAAGTTGAAGGGATAGGGAGTAGAGGGGCAGGAATGCCCTTTCGCCATCAGGAGAATGCTCTGCCAGTCTTGCTAGAATATACGCCTTTGTTATCGACCATCTTCAGGAACATTTCACAATAATTACTCCTTTTTCTGTTCTTCGAATCAGAAGAGGATATTCTTTATGAGAAATAGGCATTGTTGGTGTTTAGCACAGAAAATTGAAGATCACCAGGAATCTATCTGTCACATACTAGTCCATACTTAGTTCCCAGTAATTAGACAAATTTTTCATTAAGTGACTTACCAGTTTATGGCTCCAGAGGCTCCCGCTCCAGGGGAGCAGATCTGGCTGTGTCTTTTTAGATATATCTGTCTTTCCAGATTTCAAGACAAGAGATTGGCTTGCTTTTTATTTTGTCAGAATGGAAGTAAAACTTCACAAGCTTTTCATGTGCCAGATATGAGATTGGCAGTTAACATTTTCTAATTTTTTTTTTTTTTTTTTTTTTTTTGTGGTGCTGGGGATCGAACTCAGGCCCTTGTGCTTACAAGGCAAGCACTCTAATCACTGAGCTAAATCCCCAGCCCCAACATTTTCTAATTTTAAAATACATTTTATGAGTAATATTTTAATGATGAGAAAATATCTACAGTGCATTACTGAGTAGAAAAGGCAAGATATTGGAATATTTCCTTTTAGAACACTCCCTACTCATCCAGAGTAGCTCTGTTTCTCTCACTCTCTCTCTTTCTCCCTCCTTTCCCCACGTTCAAATAAATCATCTGCTTGTATTTTATTTTATTTTTTTTTGTGTGTGGTACCAGGGATTGAACTCAGGGCCTCATGCTTGCAAAGCAATCACTATAACCACTGAGCTAAATCCCCGGCCCAACTGCTTGTATTTTAAAAAGGTGAGATACAATTTTACATTAAAGTTCACAAAACATCATCTCGTACATATAATACAATAATTTTTTAAAGGTTTAAAAAATACCAACTGGCACTTATTTCTGGTTAGTAATATTATCGGGAAGACAATGTTGTACTGCCTGCCCCTAATTATTCTCTAATGAGCATTTGTTAGGTCTTTGTCACACATTACAAATTATAATCATTATATATGTAGTTAAAATGGTTTTTATGTATTGATGTAGTCATAATGACAAAATTTTCACCAAATAAAGCACCTTATGGCAATTCTTAATCAACTGATTCTTCTTGTTATAATAAAACAAAATGTTTGTAATCACCATTTATTAATTATCACAATTTACCAGTCTATTAATCAACAAATTGTTATTGTATTAATGAAATTCATGCTGGAACATTTGAGTGAGGTTGCTCCGTAGAAAATGAATATCAAGCGTGGATAAAATTTGAGTAACAAAAGTAAGAAAATTAATAGACAAATACAAACATATAAATGTACACACTTAACACTTTGTTATTCAAGTGAATAGTGATTCTTCGAAATAGAATAAAAGAGGCTGAAAAAAAAAAAAGAGCTGGTAAAACTGTTCCTGAGTGCTCTGTGTGAATTATTATACAGAGGTCATTAAGAACAGAGTTACTCCCTCTCCTCAAGTGCTCGTCACTTAGCTTTCACAACACACCCAACTCCTGCAGCGCCCCATAATTTGTAGCACTTAACTGTCATACATAATGAGAAGAGATTGTTCAATATATCTGACAGTGATTCAGGAAGTTGTCAAACTAGATTATCAGCCCCATTAAAGTCCAATCAGAAACAGTAAATGAAAAGCTTGATTAATTTCGCCATATGTTGGTTGTAGTATGACCTCCTCTGGAGGAAAAAGTGTATATATGAATATATGTGTGTGTGTGTGTGTGTGTGTGTGTGTGTGTGTGTGTGACAGAGACACGAAGAGGGAGGGGAAGATGCCATACATTGCTTTAGTTGAATGTGTCCTTCACGAAGCATGTCTTTGAATATGCAATAGTGCTGCAATTTGGGACTCTGACAGTTGATTAGGGCAGGAGGGTTCCCCGCTTCTCTCTCTCCTCTCCCCCTCTACTCCCCTCTCTCTTTCCCCGTTTCTGCCCCCTCATTGAATGAAATACACTCCCTGTGGTGGACTTATTATTGTGGTCAACTTGAGAACTCGAGCAGGAACGCCCAGCTGGACTGAGCTGGTGCAGTTCCAGGCATAGAAAAGCCACCTGGAGATTACTGTCGACACAACATAAAGGAGAACAGGAGCAGAAGATAGCAGCCGGCCGTTCCCCAGGAGAAGCTCTGTTGCGGCTGGTTCTCCCAAAGGGAACTCGGCTGTTCTTGTCACAGAAGGAGCTCAGAGTCTTGCTGTCCTTCAGGATGGCTGCTGTTTTTTCGGGGGGGGGGGGAGCTCTGGTCTTCATCTCCACTGTGAGCATCATACCCTGACTCCAGTATGGATTTCTTCAGCCTTTTAGTGCAGACACAGTCTTCCATGGGATAGTGCCATGAGCTCCCAGCCCCTGGATCCTTCAGGTCTCCAGTGCATAGATAGAGATTCTGCAGTCTTCCGGCATCCAGCTTGTGTGTGAATGTTATAACTTGTAAATATCCTGTATTAAATCTGCGTCCTTGCAAACCATTAACTCTGGAAAGCTAACTGCTACACTCCCACAACACATATGCACACCCATACACATGCATGGCTACCTCAGGAAGATGTTTCATTTTAAATGTGTAACCAACAATAAATGCACTTAGTAGCTTTATTCTAAACACTATGATAAATCTCTTACCTGAGAATGGATCATTCACTGACCTTGACATCGATATTTTCACATCTCTTTATATTTTCCTAAAGAATGACAGGCTAGATTTCTCATCCATGACACAAAGTAATAACGCTTGTTTTGTACATTTCTAAAATAAGTGGCTCACCTAAATATAAGGGTTTTTTTTTTTTAACCTACGCACATAGGACATATTGTCTATTTGTTTTCAGAGTGGAAGTGCACTTTTCTGGTTATGAGTATAAATGTTCCTGTGCTTAGAAAAATAAAAACAAGTCCTAAGAAAATGGCTTATTTTTTTCTGGAGATATTGTGTGACCTTGTTTTGGAACGTCTTTCTTTTTTATGGGTGCTTTTTGGTTTTATTTGATGTACACAATATTTGCATTCTCAGATGTCTTCTTTGAAACTTGCTCTTGTCATACAAGATGAGGTAACACCCATCCCCGACAAAATGCTTTAAAATTCTTAGGTAAATATTACTATTTGGAGAGTCCAAATGTCTGGGTTTAAGTTCAAATTACTCTATTCCCTGGCTAGGTTTTATCAGATTATTTAATATTTCTGCCTCATCAGTAAAGTACCCTTTGTTATCTTTCTGACATGCTTCTTTGACAGTAGCGAATTGAATTTTAAATAAGTAAAAACTTTCTAAATTTTAACAACTATGCACATATGAAGAAACCATATAACAATAGTATTGTCATTAGACTAACCTGATTCAAAAATCATAAATGTAATAGAATATTGAAAATATTTTTGCTGTATTTAGCAATGATGAAGAAATCTTCTTGTGAATTAAAGAAACTTTAATAAGGATTTCTTTGTGACATTTCAAATTGAATTCTCACTTTTCCAGTTCCTGTAGGGCAAAACTACAACATCATACTTCATGTTAAATTTTTATATCAAAGAAAAATAAATTACTTCCCTTCTGAACATAAGTATCTCTAATAAGAGTTAACTGCATGAACGAACACTTTAATTCAAATGTGCTCCTAAGAATTTTACATGGATAAGTTTATTGAAGTCTAACAACTTTAGGAATTAATTTTTGTTTTTATTACTCTGGTTATACAGATGCAAAAACTGAGACCTAGATGGATGAAGTAATTTCTTCCATTTCTCCAGACATCTGATTAGTGGAAAAATCCATGAACCGGACAAGAAACTCAGACCCCAAGATTTATAATATTAATCAAAATGCTACTCCACCTTTAAAATCTAGACGGAAGTGTGTGCCTTCACTTGTGATTTTTTCCCCCCAAATTTGTATCAGCCTAGTTAACTATGCTATGCCATTAACAGGAAGAAAAGATACCAGAGCTACAAGAATAATAGCTGATAGGTTGAGATATAGGTGAAAAACTTCACACGAGTGCTTTCATGTAATTGATGTAACAGTCTTAGAGAAATTATTTTAACCTCTTTTATAAAGGAAACACATTAAAACCTAAGTAAAGTTCTAATTACAGAGCAAGAAAGTGAAGTAGCTATATCTTGAGTTATTGACTGTGTTTCCAACTACTGCATCATCTCAGTATTTTAAAGATAATTCACAAAAAGAGATAATCATCTTTCCATTAACTATCCACTTTGCAACATAAAATAGATTAAATATCTATAAGTCTTATGATAAAATTTTAAAAGCAAAAACGGAAATAATTTTTAAATTAACCATTCATTACTTTGTTTCCAAGGTACTTCGGTAATTTACCATTTTTTTCTAAGATGTCTGAGATATCTGTGCTAGCTTCATATCTGGTCTTGAGAATACAGCAGGGAAATTTAGATTCACTGTTTTTTTTTTTCACTGCCTAATTAGAAAACTGTCATGAGAAGAGAAAATGAGATCAAATATGTGAATACACTTTTAAAACTTTAAAGGCTTACCAGGACTAAAGAAGGACAGAGAGGTAGGTTTAGCAGAACTATTGTTAGAAGGCACAAACCTATCACTTTTACTAAAATAATGATTGTACCAGAATTGGATGCACATTAGTTGAGAAAGAATAAGGTGGCTTCAAAGGTACGTGAGAACTACCATTAGGAAATTAATTTTAAATCTAATTCTCAGGCAGAATAACCAAATACTTCTACTGA
>PVJO010009554.1:20635-68969 GCA_004026905.1 Hystrix cristata
AAAAAAAAAAAAAAAAAAAAAAAAAAAAAAAAAAAAAAAAAAAAAAAAAAAAAAAAAAGGAAAAGGTGTCATTAGGCAGCTTTTTTGTGAATTGTGGAATGTCCAATTAGAAATATCCATAGTCTGTCCCAAAGTCATTGATAAAATTCTTTCAGCCACAGAGTATATCATTCAAGTTTCTTATTTAAAATGAAATTAGAAAAGTATCTGTAGCACCCCCTTAACTGTTCTGCTCTTTTCTGAAGTCTTAAGTGAGACCTGCAATGATGTCCACATACCAGCTCCTAGCATTGCACCTGTATATATCAGAGCACATGATAAGAAAAATTTAACAGATAGATTTAGGACTGCGGACCATAAAGTAGAGAGTTTTGGACAATCTTGAGCACTCCAATGTGATTATATAGTTTATAAAAAGCAGAAAACTTGAGAAAGACAAGGCTGGAAAATAGGCATGATAAATTTGAAGGGGGAGAGAGAGACTAATTTCCTTTTAGTTGTGTTTGAAAAGGAAGAAGGAGACCGAGAGCCAAGGAATGCAGTAGGTTTTAGAACTTAACAGGAAATATGATGTTGTACTACAACATGAGAATTCAATTTGAAGTGTCATGAAGAAATTCTTACTAAGTTTTCACAGAGGAATAAGTACAAATGGTCAACAAATATATGAAAAAAAGTTCAACATCTGTGGCCATTAGAGAAATTCAAACTAAAACAATGCGAAGATTCCATCCTACACCAGAAAGAATGGCAATTGTCAAAAACTCAAAAAATAACAAATGCTGGCCAGGCTGTGGTGAAAAGGGTCCCTCCTACATTGTTGGTAGGAATGTAAACTAACACAAGCATCATGAAAATAAGTATGGAGATTTCTAAACGAACTAAAATTAGAATTTCCATATGACCTAGCTATCTCTCTTCTAGTATCACCCCAAAAGAGCTTAAAACATTGTACTATAGCGGTACTTGCACATCATTGTTTATAACAGCACAATTTGTAATAACTAATTCCTGGAAGCAGCCTGTATACCCATCAACAGAGAATTGGATAAAGAAAATATTTTATCTCTATATAACGCAATGCTACTTGGCTATAAAGAAGGATAAATTTGAGACATTTGTAGGAAAATGGATACACCTGGAAAATATGATGTTGAGGGAAATAAATCAATCACATAAGATTAAATACTGTATTTTTACTCTCATTTGAGTAAGGTAAAGAATAAAGAAAGAGAAAAATTAAGGATTAATAGAAGGCAACTAAGGGATGGATCTCTTGCAAATAGGAAGGAGTCCAAGAAATCACATTTGAGAGTCGGGGGTGGGGAAAGGGAAACAAGTAGATAGGAACCTAATAACCTCAAGGAATGTAAACATTAAATACCATAAACAGGAGTTTAGATTAATAATATCAGCAAGAATTGAAATAGGGAAAGGGGAATTGGAGTAGGGGGAGGGAGAGGAAAGGGGAGGGGAATTAAAAAAAAATTTGCATTATGTACATGTGCCACTCCCCAGGATGACTGTAAACAGCAGGTACAGCAAACGTGTATTAATATGAAAATAAGAAGAAGGAGAGGGAGAGGAGGAAGGGGAAGAGGAAGAGGAAGACAAAAAGAGAGAGAAGACAAGTTTCCCTGGTAAAATGACAGAAAAGAACTGAGCTCTGTTAACGATCTGCAGAAGTATGAAATCAATTCTTTCTTTGAGCTTCCTGAAAAAAACATAACCTTACCAACCTTGATTTTAGGTCCATGAATACTGAAGTGAACCTCACACCTACAGGTCAGTCAATTAATATATCTGTGTTGTTTCAAGCAACTAAGTTTACGATACTTGTTACAACAGCAACAGAATACTTATTTATCCTTATACATTTTACACTATGTGCATACCTTGACTTTAAGATTTATTTATGATATAGTATATTGTTTGGCATTACAAAATCTGAAGGAGAAGAAGAAACTACTGAATCAGTGTACGATACACGAAGTTTACATTGCCAGGATAAAGAGCATCTGTGGTTTCCTTAATACCATGTTTGACCTCCACATCTGCCTATTTCCTGTACTGAGAGATTTAAAACATTTATGAACAGCTCTAGCATTAAATGGCATATTCTGTGTCTTATCTATGGATCATTACGAAAAAACTAAACCCCTCAAATAAACATTATTTATCATTTTTTGACACCGTAAATACGATTTCCTGAAAACTCAATGCATCATAGAGTAATTTCATGTAAGGGGCAGTAAGAGACCTGCTCCATAAAATGTATTCCATTCCTTGTACTTCATATTTGGTCCATATATTACTTGCATTATGGTCAAATGCATTGTTCCCATTTACATTCTATTAATTATTAAGTGCTATAAAATATTTATTGATTGCTCAACATATATATGTGTATATCAAGCAATAAAACAAATGCCACATTTACTTTTGAGACTTATTTAAGATGCCAAAATTATTGTGTCTTAATTTACTTCGCATTTGAATAATTCATTACTTTTTTGGAATTTTGACTCTTTCATTTCATTTGGTTAGATAAAACACATGCAGTAATTAAAATATTACTTACAGCTTTCACTTTTGTTACAAATTTATTGAATTTTGCATATTCTAACTTCTGAGCCTGATACGTATTTTCATTTTAGTAAACTGTTAGATTGGTATTTTAAGTGATATGGGATACTTTTAAGATATTTTTCCTTATTAGATTACTACTTTTCAAAATTGTTTGCTGTAAATTAGCCTAAAGTTATTTCTTTTTTCAGAATTCAGTGGTAAACTATGTGTGGGCTTGAGCACTTGTAGTCCCAGCTGCTTGGGAGACTGAAGCAGGAGGATGTCTTGAGTTTAGGAGTTCAAGATCACCCTAACATATTTTGTTTGAAGTTCAAGTACCCCTGACCGGAAGCAAAGGCCAAACCACCTACCACATGTGACAAATTGTGAGGCACAAGCCCCATTCTAGAAGCTCAAGCTCAAGCTCAATTTAGTTAGAAGATAATTTACCTGATTTTCTATCTAGAGACAAAACCCAAGATATTTATATTATATTTTATAGTGATGAAAGGATATGAGAAAACTCTATAACACAAGTCACGCACACAGGCATATAAATTTAAATGTACATATAAATTTAGAATGGAAATGAAATGTTGAAGTGATGAAGAGGTAAAATTTAAAATATATCAAAGGGCTACTTGAGCAGAATAGTTTAAAATCCAGCTAGCTTTATAATATCAGCATGTAGAGGTGAGGACAGGCTAGGCCAATTTGCAGGAACGTGAGTGAAGGCAATGATTTTTCTCTCCATGAAAACAAATTCAGAAAATAAATAAATAAATAAATAAATAAATAAAATAAAAAACAAATTCAGGTGATGGATTAGAATCCTCAGTGCTCTTCTCCAGATTCTGGTTAGCACAGTGCTGTAATGTGCAAAATAAAAACATTAGATCAGTGAGCAATCAAAGAAAGTTGTTGTACCAATTAGAAACAGTTGTTTAAAATACACCTTCTATCTTTCCCTTAGCTTGTCATCACTTTTCTTTACAAAGTAAAAATGTCAAATAGGTATCACAAAACAAGGAAGTCAATCAAGAGGTAGATGAAGGGAGCTGTGAGGGGTGGGAAAACAAACGAACAAAAGGAATTTAGATGCATTATGTACATGTTCCAACTCTCCATAAGGAATGTAACCATCAAGTACCACAAACACGTACTAATAAATAAAAAAAAAAATGGCATGAAAAACTTAAGTTGTCAAGTGTCTCCCCAGAATATATTTAATAAATTTTAATTCACATGAATAAACCCCTATGGAGGAATAATGGTTGTATTTCTTTGTGGATTATCTTATAAAACAGTCAGTAAGGGAGTCTGCCACATAAATACTACAGCATATAACCAAGTTACATTAATTTAACATGGTTTTTGTCTGCAACAAAACAGAAGAATGTTATCAAAAAAGTCTACACAACCAAGATGAATGTTAATACATAGAATAGCGTGAAAGAGATACAGCATTACAGAAGAAACATTTTCGCCTGTGAACTCCTTTGTAAACATTTACTGAAATAAAAACAATATCCTTACCTTTCAAAATATTCTACAATAAATTTAGATGATTTGAAGATTTAGTTGAAAAGAAGTCAAAATTCATATGAGAGAAAAGTTTGCTAAATATTTACAGAATTTTATTGTAAAACATCTACTTTAAAAATGATGATATAAACAAAAAAATGAAATTTTTGGTACATTCGACCATAAATTCATTATAATTTTTTGCTCAGAGAAGTACTGGAAATAATTTGAACAGTATTCCAGTCATAATTGCAATTAACAGCTCGTTTGTTTTTTCCAAGTCATACATCCCTAGATTTGAGTATAATTTTCAAATATTTCTTATACTTAAAAAGCTAAGTTTAAATTTTTTTTTAATAACTAATCTCTGTGTTCAACAAAACATTTGGAGTTTTTCAGAAACTGTTCATCCAAAGGAGGCCGTATTTATGCTTCTGTATATCTAGAGAAGTGTAAAGCTGCATAAAACAGACTCCTAAGCCTCACTTTTCTTTGTCTGGTTTATAAATCAAAATGAGATGATGCAAATGGGATTTTAAACATTTATAAAACTTATCACTGATGAATTATATTTTTAGTTCTATAAGAAAAGTTGCAAGACTTGCAGTTCAGTTCCATTTATTGCACACACTAGAATCTTTAGCCAAATTGCTAAGTATATTTCAAATTATCAGTGTACATATTTTTAATTTTTAAAGATAGTATATATTTTGTAGTTTATACATGTATCTTATGTATACAGTTTTCATTTTCATCAAAGCTAAGATTTACTAATACAGTTTTTAAAGCAGTCTAAATTTATTTCAGGTTCTGGGAACCATGCTATTTTATTTTTTCAGTATTTCTGTGAATGTATTTTCAATGTTTACCCTGGACTAGACTCTGTCTAGGTACTAAAGATGTAACAATTAAGACAATAAGTAACTATTCACTGTCTTGAGAAAGTAAATACAGCATATATTTTTAAACTCTTTGTTGAAGAAAATTTCATGTTTAAAAGGGGAAAAAAGACATTGGATCTTTAATCTTCCACAGTGATAAAGCTGAGCAAACTAGTGACTGATGCAGACCAGCTGGTCCTTCTACAAGTTTGCGGTAGCCAAAGCTGGAATTGCCACCACTGTGGTCCAGGAAGAGAGAGGGAGCTGCTGTTGCTACCATCCAAACCAAAATCATAAAACTCACACAGTCCTTGATATCTGAGTGTTTTGCTTTATCTGCAGTGTGCAAAGAATCAATCCTGGTTGCCTGACTTCACTTAAAAAATTTAACAGTTACATGCAGAAATTTAATTTTGAAATATTCTGTCAGAGCCATTGGCTGCTGTTTCCAATTACCCCCAAGTAACCTGAAACTAACCTGAGCTTCCCGAGTGTCTTATTTTAATGATCCAACTCTCTAGATTTTTACATATTGACATTCTAGGCCATATTCTTTTTTTCTTTCTTTCTTTCTTTTTTTTTTCCCCACCATGTTCTTAATGATAGGTATTCCACAGTGATGGGTCTTGGCTCTTTTATCCCAGTGGCCCAGAATCTTTCTTCTTTTATAGTAAGTTCCTCCTTAAAAAGTCCTTATCCTTTAATTCATTATCTTGGTTCATTTATCCAAATCATCTCAATGTGCCAGAGATTCAATTGAAAAAAACTGGATCTCAGAAAGGAAGTGGTAGAAGTCCTGAAACTTTTCTTCCTGTGAGAGTCTATGAATCTTAGGTAGAAGGATCACACCACTTCAGTAATCATAAAATCCTGAAACAAGGAGGGAAAAAAAAGCATGTTTTTATTACACAAGAAATATCCCATTACAGCTTTTCTCCAGAACAACAGCAGCTGTCATATAAGTGCAATACCCCAAATCTGTAGCAGTCCCTTGGTATAGGCACTAACCCATCAGAACAGGATATAGTGCAAAACTTCTGACTTGAGGGCTTATCAGACCATTCTACATGTCTGACATATGCATTCTAAACACTATCATTCGAGAAATTCCTCCCAAAGAACTCTACTACTAGAAATAGCAATACTCGTGAAATGTTGAAATGCCAATTTCTCTCCCTCCAAATAAGAAAAATTACTAAATGGCTATTTTATAAACTTATCCCTTCAATACAAGTGTGTTGAGTATGTGTGGGTAGTAGAAAACGCTTTGAATATAAATAGAGCGGGTAACTATTCTAGTTATATGATTCAGAGAAAAATTTGTGAAAAACTTGGTGTTATATTTGAATTTTGAAAAATCAATAGGGCAAAACCATAAAGAGACAAGCATGAAAAATTGATGGAAATGTCACACACAGAGACCTCATAGTCAGAGGTCATAAAGTGTCAGACAACTAACAGACACTAAATGTGGCAAGGGTTCAGAGTTCAGAAAGAGCAATTATTTTAAAAATGACACTAGAATTATTAAAATGGCTCACTTTATGAAAACCAATGGAAGTAATGATATATAATTTGTATTTTATTATGAAATCCTTAAAGAATTAAAGAATTACTATCTGAAAGATAAAAAAAATGCTAGGCTGAAATTTGAGTTCATAGAAACGTAATGTTATAGAATGAAGAAGTGAAGATATTACAGTTGAATAAATGCAGGAAGATCAGGGTAGGGGGTATTTTATGTTTTATGGCTTGTCTGAAGGCTGAAGGTTCCTCTGAGACTTGCCTACAGCAAATGCCTCAAGAGTTTTGACTATTGGAAATCATCTCCCTTTCTAAACTCATGTGACAGTCTGGCAAGTAATTCTGGTTACAAGAAATCAATCACGCTTTTTGGTTATGAGTGTTCGTTGTGCATGTTATAAACTCATATTTTGAGGACAACATGTTATTTTTATTAATAACAAATGAGATTTTATTCTTTGCATGTGAAGCAAAAATAAAATCACAGATATGAAATTACTTAGAGATTGGGGCAAAGTGTCAAAGTTTATGGAGTAAGACAACTAATTAAAGTATGGAGTAAGACAACTAATTAAAGTATGGAGTAAGACAACTAAGTACAGTTGAGGTAGCCTGACCAGTGGAAAGCAGCTAACACTTCATGCATCAGTGGCTCACTTATGTTAGTACTCAATGTTATTTTATTTTAGTTATCATTTATTAATTACACTCACTGGTCGATTCTGTATTTATCTGTATTACCATATCTCTGCTTACTTTTCTTTGAAAATGATTCCCACGTACCTGGTTGAGGAACTATGCTGGCAAATAAAACAGTAAGGATCCAGACTCAGATACATACTGTTCTACATTTGCGGGAAGCCAGAGATAAATCCAGGTCAAAAATTGAACTATTGTGAAATTAATCTGTGTGAAATGGATAGATATTGAGGATCATACAGCTCATGAGTTCAAAAAATTAGTTGGATGGAGTTGAGGCAGTTTATCCACAGAATATTTACATTTGGGGGGCTTTGTTCTTTGAAGTTGTCATAGTTGGGAAAATATAAAACAGGATAGCCAAGCTAAGGTCAGCATTTTATGAGAATATATTCAAGCTGGGCATATCAAGAATTTTCTTTCAGTCCCTGCACTACATGATTCTGCATTACATTTTAGGAAATGAAATATATGTATTTATATATTTTTAAGTCTTTGGATATGCACTTTATTCATCTAAAATTTTAGGTAGACGAAAAGCATAGGTATTTTAGCATACACTATAATATCTATATAAAGAAAAAAAATTTCCAACTTGAATGAAAATGAAACACAAATATATAAAAATACAAGTATATAACTACAGAAAAGTCAAATCAATGAAATATATAAAGGTTTAATGTTGGATGCAGTTGGAATTTGCAAGTTGCCAGTATTTTCCATGAGTTTGAAATGAAACTATAAAATATCTGAATGTGAAGGATATTGAGGGTAATAAAAATCTCTGAGTGGGATGATTCTACTTTTTAATACTAATAAATTACACCAAAACTACATATTGTCAGTTTGGGATAATATTGATTGCTATATAATGCTTTGTGGTCTTCATCTTTATGTGGAAATGCATAATGTATGGATTTATAAGTAAGGATTTTTTAGTTATAGTAAAAATACGAGTTTAGTTTTCATTTTTAGTTTTCTAATTGTATTATTTAGACTAAAAATTAAAATCACCTAATACATTGGGATAATTACGGAATGCCTGAATCCTTCGATCATTTTGAGGTTTAAGTAATTGTCTAGCAAAAGAACATGTTTTGATGCTCAAAACAGATTTTTCCAAAACTTGTTTTGAAAAGGCCCTAAATTAGGGTATTGCAATTACTATGATTATTAACTAAATTTGGGCTGCTAGAAAACAGCTGTTTGTCTTTATTAATACATTCATGAAAACTGCAACTAGGAGTCCCTTGTCTAGAAATAAAACAAAATAAAATACCATATATATCAAATAAGAGCACTTGCCTACCTGGTATTTTTGGTCTTCTTAAGTGTTAAATCTTTGTTTTCCTCCTTTGTGAACATAGCTCAAGGTGCTGACGGGTCATTGGCAATATAAAATGTCATTCTATACAAGCAGATCTCTTAGCTTTATTATCCAACTACAGAGTGAATGAAGACCTTTTGTACTTTATCTGTCAAAGATGATATTGAGAAATAGTATGATGTCCAAGGTGGTACACAGTAGCACTTAATTGCAAGAAATACATCATCTTCGAAGAGATTAGTTTCTACCACTTGAAATGCTTTTGCAATACATGCTTTTTTAAAAAATGAAGCACATGTCAAAATTTTCAAATTAATGAATTATTATCTTATATAACAGTACGTCCAGCTGTGAGGTAGCTTCAAAGACTTTTAAATAACTAGAGAAATGAGGATCTCGGGTTCTTTTGTTCTTAGTTTGAGCCTTACAGGCCTGATTGTGATGCAGAACAGGGTTGCTAGCAGCTGCAGACATCATGTACAATCTAAGGATCCCAATCAGTGAAGATGGATTTTCTTTCTCTCCCACCCCTCAGAATCTCTTCTTACCACAGAAAATATTTCCCAGAATCCTCTCAGCAGGTGTTTTCTCAAAAAACTTTTTTTGGCTGACATTGCGTCATTGGCCCATTTATAAACAAATCACTCTTAAGTAAAACGCAGGTGTTGTGATCAAGTATACATGTAGTTCATAACAGTAGGGACTGCCTACATATAATTATGAGATTACCATGACCAACAGAAAAGGAGAGAGAAGATTGGCACTCATAAGTTAGTTTAGCATATGGTGATGAACCGGCCTGATTTTAATATTTCAAGCCAGTAGATGAATTGTTATATATTAAATACAAGGTCTGATTTTGAAGAGGTTAAGATATTTAAAGCAAACCAAAAATATTCATAACAATATAAAAGTTTATGCAAAACTAATATATGAACCAATTTAAGAACAATGAAGCCACCAAAATATATCACATAGTATACTAAATTAATAATGCATTTTGCTTAATGTAGTATATCCAAGATATTTGCCTGCAACATGTCATCAAATTAAAAATATTATTGCTATATTTTACTTTTTTCACATTACTAATTTGAAATACAGTGTGCATTTATACTTAGCACATATCAAATTTGGAGTAGCCACATTTCAAGTATTGGATACATATATGTGCTGGATAACTCAGCTGTGTCAATTTAATTGGCTTAAGAAATGCCCAGGAGATTAGCAAAGCACATTTCTGGATGTGTCTCGGTGGGTCATGGGGTCATAACATTAGGTACTATATACGGCCCCTGGCTCCTTTCTCTCTGGTACTGTTCCTCTGCTCTGTTTCCAGACCACCATAAGCTGAGGCTCTGTGCTCTACCGAGCATTTCCTTCAAAATACTCCTGCCTTGGGAGATAGTTGAACATGGACTGAATTCACCTGAAACTATGAGCCAAATTAAATCTCTCCCCCTGTAAATTGTGTCAGATATGTGGCCCAGGCCAGAAAAAATGATTAATACAATATGTGTAGATATTAGCTACAATATAGTAGACTTTAGTCAGTCTTTCTGGGAACTATACTCATAACTCTTATAATGGCTATCAATTTGATACCTTTTTTTTCCAACCCTCAGGAAATTGTGTGTAATTGTCAAGAATGTTTCAAACATATTCAGGAGAATTTAAGAAAATGTCTTATAGAGCATTCACCTATCCTACTTGTGACCTGAGTAATCTTGGAAAAAACTGTATTATCTTTATAAATCTCAGTCATTTCATCTGAAAGATGCAGATAATGATTTAATCTAGCCTAGTACAAAGTTATCAGATTGTTTTGAACAACAAGCAAAATGATCACAAACAAAGCATATAACATCATAACTCATGTAGAGAAACTCAATAAAAATAAGCTATAACAATTAATCTGTAAAATTAGCTGTTGAAAATAGATAAATATAAAAGTTGTTGGCTAGAGTTTTTCCTATTCTTTCCAAAAAGAGATGCTATTGCTTATATATTTATAATCAATATCCCAAGACTATGATTCCTAATGGCTAAATATAAGTAGCTTGATTTAATATTTTAAAACATGTTGTATAACTAATGCAGAATTTGGGAAAAACATAAGTTTTGGTTCTATCTGCATTTATTCTCAATTTATGAGTTATAAAACACCCATGGAGTATTTTTCAGCAATAAGTCCCTCTTTTTTGCTTGAGAATTGAACCAATTCCAAGTAAAAGCACATATTCCTCAGCACACATTTAATTAACCCAATAGCCCCATGATATTTTAATATTCAAAAATATCTTTCTCAGACAAATCTCATGTAAGGTAACACATACAAGGAGGAGATAAAAATATTTCCCAGCCAGATACACTCTACTAAATAGCTAAAATTTAATCTGGCAAGAAATTAAAGCAGCGAAAGAAGCAAATCTTACATTTGCTATTATTAAATAATTTGTGGATTTTTGTATAAAGTATACCAGTCTTAATCCATTGTCATAAGGCATTGAAAGCAAGTGTATGGTGTGATTCTTACAAACAAAGAGGTAACCTGGAGGGGATATGTACTTATTTTTCCATTTCCAAAAAAATAATTTGCTATAGGTGAAATAAATTAGTCTGTAAATGGTGGGGAAAATTTAAGTAAATCAAATTCAGAAATCTTGCTGTCACTACATTAAAAGTACTGATTATATAATTAGTACTATGGAAAAAAACTATATTAAATATTTTGACAAAGATACTTCATATCAATCCGTCAAAATGCGTGTTTTAAATTATTTGTTTGTAAGAAGGTAAGGATTAATTTCCTGCAAATTCCTGCATATAGATTCTCCATATTCCACTCAACCTTTTTAAAAATAGTTGTTTTCCTAGGACAAGAGTATATCACTTGAAAGGATAGGTTGATAGGGTGAGGAAGATATGGTGGAAGTGATAAAAATATGCATATAATGAGTCCAATATAATGCATCTTGCATTCTCTTCCCTATATAAATTATATTTACGAATTAGCATAGAAGTAGAAAACATTGAAAAAACTTCACAGTTGATATTTCCAAACATACTAAGAAATACAGGAGAGAAATGAAGTGGTCTTTTTTTAAATTCATTTTGGGGGTTGGTATTTATTTCATAATGTTACACAAAACAAGTCTCCATATTTTTTGATGCTTAGGGAATATGGATTTCTTAATCTGACCCTGCTCATTATGCAGAAAATGAGCCATGACTAGATTTGTGTCTGATTGACCATGAACAAATTAAAAAAACTACTTCAGGCTCCTCAAAATTATTAGGGCTATTAAGTCTGAAATAGGATACAGAAAACAAATGATCCCCTACCAAAGCCATTTCAGGGACTATGAGGAAAGAGTTGAGCTGGGCTAGGCCCAGGAAGGTTAACCAAGAAAGTAAGGTCACGTGCTGGAGGAGGCAGTGTCTGGTGTAAAAAATGGAGACCCTTCCTCCGAACTTCTCGGTTATTGTGCAGTCTTCTGCAAAAGGAGTGACCTCTCACTCTTGACCACAGCTCTTCAGTAGAAACAGAAATCTGATGATTTACATACATGTTCTTAAAAACTAAGCACAATATCCTCTGATGTTGAGACTGAGAGCAGTGTAAAATCATGTGATTTTTTACTGACAAAAGAAAACGCATAGTACTAATTAAATTTTCAATCTTGATCTGGATACGAAGAGACTCAGAGATAAATGTTATTTAACTGCCCTTTAATTATTCTAAATCTTTATCATTTCTTTCATTGGTTATATTCATGATAATTTTCTCAAGTGTGGACATCATACTTGCATATATTTAGTATATGATTAATTTATTGAAATGTATTAATTATGAATAAATAGGGATGTTACTGAGATCATATCTGAGTATTGTAAGTTATTTTGAGGACATTTGAACTGAGTTGATAACATCCTGTGGTGCGATGAAAATAATTTGAAATTTACTAATGAAGTGTTTGACCAAATGGCCTGTGTTCTCAAGCCATTGGGGAGGGCATTAGCTAATTTGTAAGTAATTAGGAGTACATGAGTATGAGCTATCAGTTAAACCCAAAGAAAAGAAAATTAGTTTATTTAGTATTTGGTTTTCCTCATTTGCTACTTAATCGTTTCAACTTTTCAATGCAATTCCATTGTTTCTTTTCTTCCCTGTGGTCATTAATTTCATTGTAAGAGATTTGAATAACATAATCTCAGTGAACCTGAACACATTATTTTGCTTTTTTCTCACAACATTCATGTACAGGTGGTAGAATAAAGCTTACATTCTGATAATGAACATGCCACACAATCAGTTTGGCCAAAATCCCATGGCGACTTAGTAAATGATTGAGAATAATTCACAACCCTTGTAATTTCAAACCAAGGGCAATTTTTCACCCCATACTATTATATGTTTTCATTTTCTAGAAGTTATATAGAGATTTACTTTATTTTCACCTTTGTAAGTTCTTCTCAGTTTCAGGATTATATTAATAAGATGAGAGTAGAAAGAGTAAGAATCAGAATTTATAAAATTTTTCTTCTAAAATATTGTTTTTTCTCTATTTCTTAACCTTATTAGACTCACCAAGACCATAAAATCCAAGCACATATATGATATCAAATACTAATACTTTATTAGTTCTATTTGGAAACTGAATAGAGAATGTTATCTTTAAACCTAAAGCTTGTCATTTTATGTACCATATTAATGTCATTTTTTTCTTCTTAAAAATATAATGCAAATACATCACAATTTAGAAATTTAAGCTAATTCTACATTACCAAACATTTGAAAATGTAAGAAAAGCAAATCAGAAAATATAACTTCACTTTTCAGAAATAACAATGATTAATATTTAAATGTTACTTAATATTTAAAATTAATATCAACCATGCAATTTTCACATTCATATTTTATTGTATTTACTTTTTGTGTCCTTAAAATTCATAAATATTGATAATATATTACATGTGCCTGTGTACCCACAGCACTCATGTACATACAGAGGTTTATATAATTAGAAATATTATTTAAAATATTAACTCCCTTACCTATCATGCCTGAAAATGTTTCTGTTATCTATTTTTTTCAAAATACTAAAATTATTTTTAGACTATACAAAAATATTAACTTTTGGCACAACTAAATTAACAAAGCTAATCCTCAACGAATAAAATCTATTTATTTAGGTGTAAGAATACCTCACATCCTAAATTTCCATTATTCTTCTCTACCTGGTCTTCTAACATCCATACTTTTCTCTCCTCCTTAAAAGCAATCAGAGTGATTTTAAAATTCATTTTGGATCATGTTACTCCCTTAATTTGTGTCGATTTTTCCAAGTTTTAAGTACTTTTGAGAGCTTTTCAGATCCTACAAATCACTGCTTGAACTAGGCCCTCCTTGTTTCGCCATCCTGACAGCTAATTTACCACTTCCCTCAACATTCTATGTACACCAGACACTTCACACTCATTGTTCTCCCTACCCATAATCCTCCACGGGCATTATTCTTGCTAATAGAGGCTAGAATAGTGACTGATCCTTTCCAAAATCTTGTGATATAACTTTTTAAAAGTCTTCAACTGCTCTAAACTATATTCGTTGCTTCAAAATTCGTATGTCAAAACCCTAAACACTCTGTGTCTACATTGCAGATAGTGCATATGTGATTGCAGATGTGCTTAAAGTTCAATATTGTTAGAAGAGTAGACCTCTAATCTAGCAGAGTTTGCACCCTGATAAGAAGTGGAAGATACAGTGCAGCTTTCTGCTAGGGAAGGACATAACAAGAAGATGACTGTCTGTAGAGAGTGAGAGACTGCTTGCCAAAAATAAAACCCTACTAAAATCTTGGTCTTCAACTTTCCAGTCCAGAACTATGAGGAATAAATTTCTCTTGATTAAGTCACACCATCTGTAGTATTTTGTTATAGTAGCCCAAGCAATACTACAAATTTGATACAAAGAAGCGAGATTCTTATGCAAGAAATACCTAACATTATGGCAGTACCTTTGGAACTGGGTAACAGGCAGACTAGAAGCATTCAAGATGTATACTAGAATTGTGGATATTATAGACAATTCCAATGAGGTCTCAGACAGATGTGAGGAAAATATTATTGGAAAGCACATTTAAAATTGTCAAACAGTGGTAGAATTGTGTTTGGTGTTTTTGTGGAAGGTAGAATTTGAGGGCAATAAAATATTTAGCAGAGATTTCCAAACAAAGCACAGTAGGTGAAGCTCAGGGCCTTTTTTATTTGTATGTAGTAAAATGTGAGAGGAGACAGATGAATTGAAAAAGCAATTGCTAGTTGAAAACTATCCAGAACTTGGAGACTTGGAAAATTCTCAATTTATGTATATTACAAAAATGAGAAACTTGTTCTGAAGAGAACATTAAAGGTGTGGCCAAACAATAATTTAATAAAGAGATCATGAGTTCAACTCAAGACTATATGAGTCATGTTAGCAGAATGTATGAGTAGAGTTGGGATTTTAACACCAGAACATTGTATCTGGGGCTAAAGAGGGCAGAGGAAAATAAGACACAATGAATAAAGGCTACTTGACTTTGTACATCCCTAGTGACAGCCAAGAGCTATTTGCCTGCAAATAGGCACTATTCGCTACAGAAAGAGAAGAATTATCCCAAAGACAATTCAAAGATTATCAGGGCTGACTCCTCAGTTTCAAAGGTAGAGGTATTACCTCTGTTTTAATACACTCGGTAGCTTCCAAATGGTTTCTGATGACTGGCAGTAGAACCACAAAGTAGGTTTGCTACTACTGAGAGTCTGGAAGACAGGAAATCAAGGCTGGTAGTATTATTGTTAAACTGTAAGATATAGTGAAATTTGTCTTCCTAGGTTTAGAGTTTACTTAGAGTCCTCCCTCTTTCATTTTTTCCCTGTCTCCTCTTTTTAGAATGGGAATGTCAGGCCTTTAACTTTCCCTCCATTACATCTTGCATATATATAACTTTTCTGGTTTTACAGCTCCACAGGTGGAGGATTTTGCCATAAGATACAGTACTCACCTGTATTTCAGTTAAAAGGTATTTAAAAGAGACTTTAACTTTTGACTTTATAGTTGATGATGTAATGAGTTAAAACTTTGGAGATGTAGGAATGGGAAAAATGAATTTTACACATGATAAGGACATGAATTTGAAGCAGAGGCAATTCTATGGACAGGATTGTGTCTTGCCAAAATTCATATGTTGAAACTTTAATCCTCCAGGCAATAATATTAAAGTTAGGGCGTTTCATTATGGTTATTAGAGTCCTAAGTATGGGGCTGTAATCCCATATCCCTGGTATATTTGTAAAAATTAAAAAAAAAAAACTCAAGATGTTTCTTGCTCTATGTGCCTTGTGAGGACACGAGGAGAAGGTGACTATCTCTAAAAATGTGTCGCTTAATAATGGGGATATAGTCTGAGATATGTGCCTTTATTATTGTGCAAATGTCATAGAGTATATTTATCCAAACCTACATAGTTTAGCTCCTATACATCTAGGGTTTATGTGGTCACCACTGTTGTATGTATGTGTGGTTATCATTCAACCAATCAATATAGATGGATAGGTAGATAGACAGACAGACATCTTATTGGTTCTGCTGCCACTCTGCTTTTCCTTCTGATTTTCACTGTGATTTGGATATGAGTTTTTGCTTCTGTTTGAGAGAGGACCAATAGCATTATATATTTTAAAAATATGAGAAGTTACTTTAAATTCATAGGAATCAAGATCAATGTTCTTCTGAGTTTGCAAAGTATTCTCCCTGGTCAATAGATACATATTTGAAATATGTATTTTCCTGTTTATTACACATTCTTTATAAAAATTGAGAAAAATGGAGGCTAATACACATAAATCATTAAACATATCATAATTAGATGACAAGAAATCACTACTCTCTTTTGTATATTTTCTAAGAGGTTCACAAAGTCAGTAAATTTAAAATATCACTTATTATTGTTTTTGATTGTAAATAAAACACCTCTACTGTAACATTGAAAATTAAGAGGTTAATCTGTGAAACAAGATTTCAGCTACTGGTGTCCACTAACCCTGGTCTGTGCCATGAAAAGGTGGGAGATGAGGCCAGAATTCGTGCTACCTTTCTCCGTGGGTTATTCTCAGCAAGCCAGAGAATTAATTTAAAAATTGACTTTAATAAGTGCAAAGTCTTTAGACCTAAGTATATTTAAAATTCTGTTGTCAGATAAAAACTCCCACAACAAATACATATCCACATGTTTGAGCATGCAGTCAGCCATACTGAAGATCACAATCAAAATCTATGAACCATGTAAGAAAATGAACTGACATGAAAGTGAGCAAATTCAATATACAGAAAATTAGCTCCTCAGAGTCAAAAGCACCCATGTAATAACTCCAATGCATATTCCTGATTCCAATCATTTTCTGCAAGTCTTATTAATTTATTCTCTTTTTCTTAGGTTTTCTTAATGTGTCCTGAAAGGTGTTCTGTTTAGCACCAATTCAAGTTGCCATCTTGTGAATTTTGTGCTTTACTCCTTACAAGAAGGTTTAATTCTGTAATTGCATTTTTTTTGCTTTCTATTGCTTTTCCTTCTAATTTTCATTGTGATAGGGTTACGATTCCTGCTTCTGTTTAATAGAGGACAAATAGCGTTATATTATTTTGAAAATATGAAAAGTTCATAAATTCGTAAGAATCAAAATTTATGTTCTTCTGAGTTTGCAATACAGTTTTCCCTTTTTATTACTTTCCCAGTTTTTCTATGCTATTTCATTAGTTACCTTTCTACAGTCAATGATTTGTATGAGAGCAGATTTAATACAGGACAAAAATAAGTTACAACAGTCACACACACATACACGTTAAATGCAAGAAGAGTGCAGAATGTCTGTCTATGCACTAGAGACCCGAAAGATCCAGTCAAGGGCTGGGAGCCCACAGCACCATCCCGTGTAAGTCTGTGTCTGCCCTAAAAGGCTGAAGAAATCTGTACTGGAGCTAAGACATGATGCTTGCAGCAGAGATGAAGACCAGAGGGTCCCCTGAAATGAAGAGCAGCCATCCTTGATGACAGCAAGGCCCTGAGCTCTTTCTGTAATGAGAATAGCCCGGTTCCCTTTGGGAGAACCAGCTGTAACAGAGCTTCTCCTGGGAAACAGCCAGCCCATCTTCTCCTTTTTACTGTGTTGACAACAATCCTCACGTGGATCCTCTACACCCAGAACCACACCAACTCAGTCCAGCTTGGCATTCCTGCTCAAGGAGAATCACAATCCACCCCTGGTCACCTTGATAACTAGACACAGTTCTTTAAACCATAGTTTCCAATGGCAGATTTGTAAAGAGTTAACATATTTTGGTCTATTCAGATTTACATTAACAATACTATTCTTACCGCACTCTTTCCCACACTGGAAACAAATACTCAAAGGATTCTCAATACTGATTACAAACAGGTGTCAAAAAATTACAACTATACCTAAAAATATAGAACTTCATTCTGTCTGTCTTGCTTGTTCTTAAATAATACATAATTTATTTACAAAGTGCAATATACCAGTACAGTGATTCCACATTAAAAATATTCTTCAAATGTTAAATCTCCTTTGGTTTTCATTAACTTTTGCAGAGAACGACAACATAAAGAGATGCCCCAAAGGATCTCCTGCACCCCAAATACATGCTACCCTGTGGTCAAAGGCCTCAAGTCATTTTTCCATTGTCCTGTTTCTTCTCCACACCTACATTCTCCTTTGTTTATTCCCGCAATCCAGAGCTCTCTTCTGGCCAAATGCTCCAGTCACCCTTCTGGCTCTCCATTCTTGATTTCCAACATAGATCCAGCCAAAAGCCCTTGACAGTAACTATTCTACCATCTCAACACCAGATTGCACTGAAATTTTTCTGCCACCCAGGCAATATCCCCAAACACAAGCAAAATACAGACCAACCTCTGCCAAAGCACACATATATTGCCTGGGATCCAGCAGCCAGTGCAATCCTCCTCAGCAGAGGCCTCCCAAGAATCATCCCAACTGGCAGCATTTGCATCATTTACTCTGATTTTCCACGCTCTGACCAGAGTCTCCCATATAATAAGTTTAGAGCATTCCAGGGTTGCCTCTTCAGCCAGTCTCTCAAAACCTTTCTAAATTAATTCCAAAGGCTCTTAAGCCACATGGCCAGGCAGTGTCACAGCAAGGACCCCACTTCTCCAGTACCAATTTCTTTAGTAGTTACTTTTCTAGAGTCAATGGTTTGCAAAAGAGCAGGACAAATACAACTTACAACATTCACATAAACATAAGCCAAATACAGGAAGAGTGCAGAACATCTACCTATGCCCCAGAGATCCAAGAGATCCACTCAAGGGCTGGGACCCACAGCACTGTCCCATGTACATGTGTGTCTGCACTAAAAGGCTGAAGAAATCTATACCGGAACCAGGATATGGTTCTCTCAGCAGAGATGAAGACCAGAGCTCCCCTGAAGTGAACAGTAGCCATCCCTGATGACAGCAGGGCCAGAGCTCCTTCTGCAACAATAACCGCCAACTTCTCTTTGGGAGAACCAGCCTCAACCGAGCTTCTCCTGGGAAATAGCCAGCACCTATCTTCTGGTCCCTTTCTCCTTCATGGTGTGTTGGCAATAATCTTCAGGTGGCTCTTCTACTCACAGAACCACGATATCTCAGTTCAGCTGGGTGTTCCCACTCAAGTTGATCACAATAATAAGTCCACTGCAGCTATGTACAATGTTTTTTAACAGGGAAAAGACAAGGGTGTTGGAAGTACCAAATTTATGGAAAAGTAAAGGACTTTGGACCTAGACACGTTATGCATGCTACACATTTCACTTAGCTAAGTAGAATCAAAGATAAGGAATAATATGGTACCCTAGTTAGAATTAATAGAATGAGATGTTTCTTGGGGGATGCAAAATCTTTTAGTAGCAAAAATTTCTACCCACAGAATGTTCAAATTCATAGCCCTGGCCTCATGTTATAAGGAATAACTGATAAAAGTGCATATAGAAGACTGTTTTCTAATCAAGGGCTTTAAGAGATTTTATTTCTAACTCACAGGATAGAATTTTGCTATCACATGAAAAAATATCAAGAAAGTTATTGTAATGACATGAAAAGTAGATACAAGAGGGCATCTCCAAGCAGCTTGTTACCTTATGGAAAATCAAGTGTGAAATAACAGGCATTGGAAATAATTTATGCGACATTAGACCCAAAGTAATTTCTTTAGCCAGCTAGATTACAAGCTTCTAAAGAGAACTATAGAAATAAATTCAATAGTAAGTTGGTTTATTAATGTCTGAGTTTTCAAATTCTTGCAAGATTCTTATGGAATGCTATGAGAATAACAATTTCAACGGATTTACTGAGTAAGTTTGTTGTAAAAGAATTCCCACAAAGAGGGCTGCATATTTCATACGACTTTAATCTCACAACCAAACTGCAGGGTGACTATTATCTCTTTGCCACATATTTGGAAGGAAACTTTTGAATAAGGAATTGTATGGTGTAGGGTAAAGCTCTTTTAATTTTAAAGCAAGAACCACTTCCTAATACTAAATTGCTTCCCAAATATTGGAAAAAGAAGCAAATGTAAACTTTATGTAAGAAAAGTTTTACAATCGCAGTGAGGTATTTCTGCATACAAAAATAAAAATAACTTAAAATGAACAAAATACCCCATGCTATGTTCAAAACATGTCTTTTTTCCCTTATGCATTAAACAACATCCAGAATATCTATTTCATAAAAAATGCAAAGCAAAATCTCTTTGAATGACAGAGAAGTTACCCCAGGCCCATTCTCCAATATGCAAAGAAGTTTGATCATTTTTAATCCAAGAACTGGCTGATTTTAATCAATGGACATTGCTCACCATGCACGACTCCTTGATGTTCACTCCAGAAAAAAAAATCTCCCTTCATTTGTTCTGTATTTATTCTTCACATACAACCTAAGTCATATATCGATATGGCTTTTTTTGACACTTTTGTGTTTGCTGATGTAAATTAATTTTAATGCTAATTCTACACAAACTTTTATTATAATATATACATATTATTGCAAATAATAAAATTAGAAAATAAGATAAATGCTTATAACCCTGTAACAGATAAGCAAAGTAACTACTCTGTACACATTGCTGAATAACTATTCTTATACAACTACAGTTATAATTGTATCATGTATTTATTCATTCTTTAAATGAATATTTATTGAATTGTGTATATCAGATATTGTTCTGACCACCGAAGATCAAGCAGAAGAAAAGTTAATCCCTCGTAGAGCAACACTCTGTTTGCCAGAAGTGGCGGGGTATATGATATGTGTGCATACAAGGCCAAGCTAGATACAAGCTAACAGGGTTCAAGGGAACAAGAAGAGGGCAAAGGGGGAGGGGAATGGGAATCCAGAGGAATAATGATATCTTAAAAATAAGAACGTAATAACCCAAACTTAAATCAGTGACACGTACACTGGGTATTAGAGTAACTTTATATAGTTGTGACTTACTGCTATATGCAGGTGGTTGTTTACATTGCTCACTGTCATAAGAAAAAGGTACAATTTATTGTGGTCTGTAAGCTTGTGTAATGGCCTGTAAATTTGTGTGATTTTGGATAAAATTTAGTAAAAATCTATAAAAAAATGAGTTGATGAAATGTATCATTGGTCGGGGTTAAGACACATGAGAAAAATAAAGTATGGTAAGAACATCAAGAACTCTGGAAAGGAGGAAGGGCTGCAGAATACAATGGAAGTAAGGGAAGATTTCATTGAGAAAGAGAGTGTAAAACAGAGGGAACAAGGATTGTGGGTATCAGGAGGAGAACCAGTGTGGGTGAGAAGGCTGTTAAACTGCCTAGGGTTGTCAGGATAACAGGAGTGGATTAAACCAGAGAGAAAATGGTGAAGATGAGATCAGATATGTAACATGTAGCTGGAATTTTGTAGATTATATTATACACCTTAACTTTTATTCTGAGTATCGCGAAAGATGTTAGAAAATTATTACCTGAAGTACATTCAGAGAATCAATCTGACTTCTGCTTGAAACTTATCTCAAAAAGAACAAGAGAGTAAACAAGGAGGTAAATAACTAGTCATACCAGTGTTGGCAGAGTTTATTAAATATTTATTACTAACAGTCTTTATTCTTCAACAATTTTTCATGTTAAGAATTCTGGACTTGAAATATTAGCTAGATTGTCAGGTCTAGAATGACTTTAGGGCACCATTTGCTATCTTTACTTTCTGAGTTGTCTTTACTACTCTGACCAGATTTGCTTACAATGATGTTATCCTTTACAAATTAAAAAATACTACAGTATTAGAATGTCTTGAAACATTTTAAATTAGTTTGATGAGAATGACACATTTAAATATTGTCTTTCCATTGAATAATGATAGTTTACTTGACTTGTTAATTTTCTTTCATGTATCTTATGAAATTATATAATTCTACATCCTTAGGTACAAATGATTAGCTATATTCCCAAGCATGGCATTCTTTGTTATCATTTTGAAATTTTTATTAATTCATTTTTGGGCACAAATGCTGAAATATACAGTAAAACCTGAGTTTGCAAGCATAATTTGTCTCAGAAACATGCTTGTAATCCAGAGCAATTGTATATTAAAGTGAATTTCCCCATGAGAAATAGTGGAAACTCAGATGATTTGTTCCACAACCCCAAAATAATGCTCAATTCTGCAGCACATATACTAAAATTGGAATGACACCCCCATCCATATACAAATGATTACAATACCGTAATATAAAATAATGAAGAAAATGTAAAATATAAAGAAAATAAACTAACCATTTAGCTTTGAAAACCTTTTGGTTGGTATGAGGGAGACAAGAGAGAGGAGAGTTGTTATGTGGATGACTTTCACTAATACAGAATAACTGCCATCTATCGGCTCAATGGAATCTTTTTATCGCTGTGAATGTTTAGCAAAGAATCTAGCCAGTGACTCTCTTGTTTGCCTCCTTTTGAGGATCTTGAGGATATGGGACATTGCACTGTCCTTAAACAGAGTCATTGGTAGCACTGCAACAGCCTTATTTGGGTGGTGCTTTTCTACAAAATTTTGCACTGTTTCCCACATTTTACAGATCTCCCTAATCTCATTTGAAGAGAGTCATTTCTCTGCCTTTTTCTCCTCCTCTTCTGCAGACAGTATCTCCTCCATAACCTCTTACTGTTTGCCAAAGATCACTCACAGTCCTGCAGGGAGAGAGAACCGTTGCCTCTGTTGTGATCATGTGGCATTTTGCATCTAGTATATTGCAAGACACTTAGTTTATCAAGTTAAAATGTATTAGAAAAGTTTGCTTGTTGTGGGGAACATTTGCAGAACAAGTTACTTGCAATTAAGGTTTTACTGTATTTCTAAGCGTTGCAGCCTTTATTTTATTGCCATTTTGAAGTTTTTGTTCATTTACTTTTATCACCATATGTAATATTTATATATATTTTTTATTGTTCCCAAGCTACAAGTTTTCATAAATTTAATCCTCCCACATGATTTAAAATGTTAAAATAACTTTAAGGTTTTAGTTAATTCTCTTTGTGTTTTCTCTATATAAAATACTACTATTTGAAAATAATTGTAGTCTTCACCTCTTCCTTTCTGATGTTTCTTTCCTTGTTTTTTTTCCTAATCCTACTGTATTGGCAAGGACTTCAATGAAAAATATTTGCTACATGATTAGATATGCATTTTATATATGTGCACATAATTTAGGAAGGAATGACTTTAAGTTTTATATGAGACTAAAATTATATCATAATTTATGTACGTATGACAAACTTAGGCATAATTAATTTAGATGTGATTAAAACAGTCTTTCCTTCTTTAAAATATGAATGATAATCCTGAGATAATGTAAATGCATTTTATTCTTATCTTTTATTTCCCCTTTGTGAGATTTGGTTAGAGAAACAAGTCAAACATAACTTTAATTATTTCCAAGTTTATTTTTGTGAATTTTAATATGTGTACAGACTAGCATGATAATACACTAGTTTTAAATTGAAAAGTGATTTTTTTGAATAAATCATGGTCAAATATGACAAGAAAATATGAGACTCTCATAAATGAACTGTGATAAATCATGTTTCAACTATGAACAAGAAAAACAGTGTCATCCTCTCCTTTTACTAGTAAAGTACAGCACTTATTTCATGAGAAAAGTAATTACCTCAGTGACATTAAAGAGCCATTTTAATATTATTTCAAATCTCTCTTTAGGTCTTTTCCAGCTGTGTTCCATTTGCAGCACTTTATCCATTCAAGCACTGAAATGGAACTTACTTCAGATGGCTTGTAATGTACATTTTATTTTATATTGTCCTTGAGAGTTTTTCCTTATACATATGCAAAGGAACAATTGTAGTGGTGTTAATGATCTTTGCTTAAATTAACACGTAGATAAGATTTCCATCAATTGCTCTATTTGCTTGTCAAAATAAGAACATTATCTGCCATATCTCATATATCCGTATATGAGATATTTGTACAATATTTCAATACCCAAATCGGTCCTTTGCTTTAATTTCCAGAGTTATTATTTCAATTTGAGAATATATTCACATGTTAAAAAAAGGTAGATGTAAAGATGACTACTCCTAAAGTAGAATATTTTGGATTTGTTTTATTATTATTGGCATCTAAGTTAAATAGATATTAATATACAGTCAGGGACTGGGCTATCAAGAAAGTCAGTAGGAAAAGTAAAGACATTAGAATTTTGGGTGGGGGCACATCTGTCAAAGGGTGCCCAAGATACAAATGGAATGACCAGGCCTACATGCCTCCCTAAGGGATAAGCAGTAACTTGCAATTATACTATAATTAGCACTACCTGTTCCAGGAAGTCCAGATAGACATCAGTCACTCAGGTGGGTGACCGGAGCCTCTGGACCCATCCCGTCCCCCAAATGCCTTTGTTCTTTCCATGTACCCTTGGTACATGACCCGCTTCCCTGGTGGATTAATATTAGTTAGGCAGCTATATTGTAGTCCTATAGGTTGATCATAGTTTGACCCACATTGTACCCATACTGTGACTTTGCTGGATAAATTACCCCTGACAAAGTGCTTCATTGGCTACCCATTTTCTGGGACCCTCCTGTCTCTCAGGAGCTTTTCCTAGTCTCCAGTAAACTTTTCTTACTCTTAACCTCCTTTGCCCTTTGGAATTCATTCTTCAATTTCAGGGAATGTGAACTCCGCATATTTGACATCTAGCAGATTGGGAGTTATATTTTCCCCTATATTATTATGAACTTACTGGATGTATTTCTATCACAAATTAATCTTGCCTAGTCCTATCTGTCCATTTCTCATTTCACTTCACAGGTGTTCTACAAAGAATTCAGACCAACCCCACACAAGGGCCAGTGTGGATTCTGCCAACCATATTCTGCTGGTGCTTTCCCTGTGGCCTGAGGTGGCCTTGGTTTGTCACACCAAATAGATAATTTTCTTGTGTGTTTGACCTGAAATACTGGTAGTGAACAGTTAGTTAGCATTAAAGGTAGAGTACAACAAGGACATCAGTTAATGAATTGGTTAATAAATATTACCAGTTTAAAATGTTTTTAAAATCAGTCATTGCAGAAAAACTTAAAATTTTCTGAAGTGTTACAGATTACATCTGAAAGAAATTTGAGGGCAGTTTCCTTAAATTTGACAACAATCCTGATTTTCTTGATTGACCAAGAATGAGTGATAAAATTGATATAAATTTTCCTAAATCGTTATAATTTTTCTTTCATTAACCTGAGCTAGGGTAGAAGAAATAAAAGATAGGTAAAAAGGAGACAAAGAAATCATAACTAAAAATTGTACTTTCTAAGAAGATTGCAAGTTTCGAGATTTCACTCAAGATGGCCCCGTGCCAGCATTCCTCGGCCAGATTTATAGCTCTTCCTTTCAGAGCATCAGTAAAAGACCATAAATTGGCTCAATTAAGAAAGTGAGGAACAGGAAGCTTGCCCTGAGATAAGGACTGTCCCAGGTCAACAGTCCTTGAGCAGATTTACATTCCTCACCTCCCAGACCCATCACTTTAGAAGGCCATAAACTGGCCCAATTAGGAAAGTAAGTAACAATGTGAGTGAATCAAGACAATGCTTAAATCACCTATTCAAAAAACAAAACAAAACAAAAAACCCACAGCAATTAAAACAAGCCCTGTTAATTGGCTGGTACCCTTTTGAAGGGGGAGGGTAGGCACTTCCCCCCACCTTTTCATCCTCTCAAGAAAAGTATAAATGTACCCAGTTCCGAACTGTACTGCATCTCATTTCTCTGAACACCTGCACTCACTCCTTTCTTGAATATGCTCTATAATATCCGTCTTTGCCTAAGAAAGCCTGTTTGCGCCTTTCAGAGAAGTCCTGAAAATTCATTTTCTGTAACAGGCATCAGCAAGCCAGCTACAGTGGGGTGGATTGAGTTTGGGAAACTCTCAGATCCAGCCTGGTGACAAACCAGGCTGGGGAAAAGCTGGACTTTTTCCGTGAGAAATGATGTCACAAAATTTCTTACAAATGAATGCTCTGGGAGAAGTTATAAGAAGGACTGAAACAGGGTCAGTGAAAGAATTTACCAAATCCAGAAAAAACAGAAAGAGGTTCGCCAGGAATGAGTATGTACAACAGGGGAGCAGTGAGTGATTTCCAAGACAGGATGCAAGCTCTGGGGATGGCAGGGAGTCTTTACACAAATTTCTTGAGCCTGACAAAACTTGTAGGCATGAAGGCACGAGCAGAGGATGTTGGGGAGGATAAAGTAAGGTCTTGTGCTCTCTGTCTCCTTGGGCTGGAGATGTATGAGATCCTTACAGTATGACAAGGGGCAGGGTTTTAGGTTTAAACAACAGTTATGCTGTTCAGAGAAGGAATGTCAATAGTTGTTTTACTGCAGGTCTCCAAAAAAGCTCATTTTGAAGTACAGTATATGACTCTTGGGTAAAGCCAAATTGAGCCAGTGAATGGAGGATGCTCAGCACTCCACGAGGAGGATATAACCAAAGTTAAAGAAGCTAATTGTTGATTACAGACAACAGTGATAGAAGTGTATGAAATCTGTAATTAAAATAAATGTTAATTTACTTTTCTTTTTTTAGAGATTTTATTTCTTCCTGACTGTGGGCCCCTGACTTCTTTTTTCTTAGAATATTTCCTTCAGAAAACTTAGAGCTGTAATTATTTCTCTGTCCTTTGGAAAACTAAACACATCTAAAAATACCAATTTCAAAGATCTAGGAGGAACTGCTTCAAAAGGTAAAGAAAGATAGGGCCTCTAGTTCCCAATCCCGTTAGAGTTAGGAACCTAATTTACAGAAGCAACAGTTAGCAAACCCAGAGGTTGATTCACACGGACCAGCTTACCCTCAAAGTCCTCCAATACTTTCTCACAACTCCACCCCACCCCATAAAATCTGTACTGACTTTTGTTTTAGTAGAGCTAACTCAATTGCTCTCCTTATTTCAATTGTTTTGAGTAATGGAACAATTAACAACTGTCCAGTTTGTGCTTTTTCTTTAACCATGGTTTTGTTAGTTTTTCAATAATGTATAGTTTATTGCAATTTTCTTTTCCTTCTAAATACATATTCTCATTTTCCCTAGTTTGCATATCTGAATTTTATTTTTCTTAAGAATATCTCTTCTAGTTTCATAACCTCCAGGCGCCAAATGAAATAGATTAAAATTTCTGCTTGTTGTTTACCCTAATTTCAAGTATCTGAAAATATTCAGTTCATCCTCATCTCTGTGACTTTATTTTCAAATATAGACTCAACGGTGGACAACTTTTCCCCAAACACACAAATGCACTCACCAGATTATGATCACTACATAAGGATTTCCTCCAGAATGTATTATCATCCAGAAATTAAATATCACATGATATTCAATTGGAATTAGCCTTTGTTTATATTTCACAGCACTTTTTAAATTTTTAAAAGAGCTATTTGTATGGATACGGAGTATTTTCAAAAATGTCTGTGTACACATAGATTACAGAGCACTTAGGTTATTAGCCTTTGCAGAACCGCCATTACCTAAAAGGGTAAACACAGAAATATACATGGAATTAAATTTCTGCACTATGTATTTCTTTGTATGAAATTGAAACCTGAGTCTAATGAAACAAATACTGAAAAATCTCCCAAGATAATACATACCTTGAAAAGGAAAAATAATAATAGAGAAAACAATATTCCTGAAATTCTGTCCTGTATCTGAAGAAGATAATCATCTCTGGTGGGTCAGAACTGAGTCCAACCAATCTTCTTCCACTTTTGAAGCTTTCTATTACATTGAAGCCAGTTAAACTTATTTATCTCTTAGTTTGCTGAACATTCCTCAGTTTTCTCAACCAATCAGGGACCAAGAATCAACTGCACAGAATGCCCAATTCTGCCAGCAATTCAGATTTAAGGGGAAAAAAATGAATTCAAGCACTCATGAAGACTATGAAGCATCTCCCCCTTTTCCATGTAAATTACACAGCAATGAGCATAAATGGGCTTAATAAAGGGTGCGTATGAAGTTATTTTTAAAATACAAAGAATTTTCTCCTCCTACACCCCTGATTACATACAGCACTTAAAGTATTTTAAAACAGTGAATACTCCTTTTTAGATAAAGGTGCAATCTAGGTAAACACACGTGCCTGCTCACAACTGAATTTGTGAATTTCTCTCTTTTTCTGCTATATATCCATATTTTCTTTTCTAGTGGCATAATTTATTTTACTATAAATTTCTACTGACAACAATACCTAATTATTTTATGAAATTCAGAACATATTAATAGACAAAATAAAATAAAACCAGTTAAAATAGCTCAACTGAGAAAATCCTCAGCCAGGATTCTGTTGTGGGTTAGTACTGGCTGTAGAGACGTACAGAAATAATACTGATATTATATTATAGTGGATTTGAAATGAGTGGTAGCACAAGAATCAAAGCAGGCTCTCTTAGTCTGCTTGGACTCTGTAGTAAAATATGAGCGTCTGATAGCTTACTTATTGTAGTTCTGAAGGACGAGAAATATACATGGAATTATATACCAGGGTGTACAGATTCAGTTCCAGAGTAGACTTCCTGCTTGCAACTGGCTGCCTGCTCATTGCGTAGTCTTGTGGCAGAGGATACACACTGGTCTCTCTTTCTTCTCCTCCTCTTCCTCCTCCTCCTCCTTCTAAAGACACTAATATCATCATAAGGACTCTATTCTTGAGACTTCATGTCAACCTTAGTATGTTCCTCAAACCCAACCTCCAGATGTTACCGTATTAGGTGTTAAAGCTTAAACACATGAATTTTGAGAACCCATTGTACATCCATAACAATGACCTTTCAATTTTAACTTGAACAGTTGAGCTTATGATGGTTATTCTGTTTGTTGTTTTTTGTTTTTTTGGCTTTTTTTGTCATTCTGTTTTTAAAAGGAGAATCGCTTTTAAGGGATAGAACAAGAATCATGTTTTTGAAAAACAGTCATATTTGAAGTGCCTATTCTATATTTAAATCAATAAGTTGAGTAAGCAGTTGACCGTACAAGTTGACTCTGCAGTGGGAATTAAGAATGGCCACTTAAAATTAATTGGAGCTGCTTTGCAACAATTGGAGTATTTGAAGTTGATCAAATTCAGAGTTGGATATCTGAGGTGAGGCCAGTATTTATTCAGGCTGTTTTTTATATCACATAATTTTCATCTGATATATCATTTTTATCTTATAGTTCTGAAATAAGAAAAAGTGATTGTTTTTGAATGCTAATGCTCTAATTCTGACATTTATGAAAAAGTGTAGTTTAGATATTGAAAAACAGTGTGTGTACATATTGAAGATATTCATATATAAATATCTGTAAGAATTATTTTTCTTCTTGATTCCTGAGTGCACAGCTTTTTTGAAATAATTAGTTTTTACATTGTCATGCAATTTTTAGTGTGATAAAACAGGTCTCATTAAATTCCACTGAGTCACTAAGCAGTCTGCTATTACATATAAATCGCTGAGCATGGGGGAGCACACCTACAATCCCAGCACTTGGGACGCTGAAGTAGGAGGATCGCTGCCAGTTTGAGGCCAGCCCAGACTACATGACAAGACCCTGTCCCCAAAAAACAAACAAACAAACAACAACAACAACAAAAAACAAAACTTCATCTACAAGTAATGATTTATCTTGTTTTATGGAATTCTTAGATTTTTGGAGAATTAAAATATAAAACTACTCTTAAAACATATTAGTTAATTTAGTTCCCTTGTTTACCTGAGAGATTGATCCCTATATACTCTATGGATATATATATATATATATATATGTTATTTATATATATATATGTATACATATAATTATTTATACATATGTATTTTGTATATGTGTGTTTGTGTATATATATGTGTGTGTATAATTTCTTCCAAATAAATTCCGTTCAGGAGAACAGTTAAATTGCATAAGAGATCTGAAGATAGAAGCTAAATCTGAATAGACAAATAGTCATTAATACTGACAGTGCATTTATTTACAACAGATATATCAAATCTACATATTGATATGTTAATAACAATATATTGTATGCATGTCATATGAAAGAGTACGTGTCGTAGCTGTCAAAAACTTCATTACCATTTTTGCAGATGTCCGAGACATATATGCAAAAGCAATTTCCTCTTTTTAATCTCGACTCTCTAATTTTGGTTTATTTGATGATGTCATAACCCAGTGTCTGTGATATCTGCATTGATTACTGAGAAGGAAAAAAAAAAAAAAGAAACCATAGTGAAAGCATGCATATCAAGTTCAAGGAACAACCCACTGATTACACAGAAGAAAATTCCTATTTACATGCAAATATCTTTGTAATCAGCACCCATAGGAAAGAAAATATGTGAGAGTCTAAAGCCTTTGGGTTTATAAGCATTCCAACTTTCCCTAAACTTCTACCTCAAAAAGTGTTTACTGACATCAGTGATAAAACTCAGCTCATTTAACAAAATTTTAGCTATATTTTATTTGAAACAATGCATGATAATGGGTCTTATCTCTTTTCAGTTCTTTCTCAGTGTACTTCTTGCATTTTTGAATTATTTCAAGCTATATAATTTTGGATCGATATTTTAGACTTAACACAATAGCTTTTTAGTAATGAGTGCACAAAACCTTACTTTCGTTCTCTGAAAGAAGAATAATATTGACTACAGAGATTGTTCTTAGGTATAATTAAGTCAGCATTTATTTTACTATCCATCTGAGTGCTTGATATATAACTTGTTTGTTTTGATTCAGGACATTTGACTCGTTTCTTTTCTTTTCTTTTTTCCCATTTTTTGATTAATCTAAAATGAAATCTGAGTTCATATGACCTAAGAAGTTACTTTCTGAGAAAAATAGTTTTCATGCATATGATTTTGTAGGAGGTGAATTGTAACAGGTAAGTAGTAACAGCCTACAATGTTAGGATACTTCTAAGACTAAGAAATTGAAGGTTCATACAAATTTGGAAGGAAGAGATATCTTGCAATTAATACTGCCCTAGAAAAACATAGCTATCAATTATACTTTATAGTTTCAATACTGTAATCCTGAAAACAATCTAGGATCAATTTGTTCTTGGGAAACTGGTTAAGAAATAATTTCTTCAACAAATGACATCATACATGGTCATTATTCTGAAGTCTTCTGACCCTGGCTAATGCAATATAAAAATCTTAACCTATATTTGTTTTGAACGACCCTGTGCTAAAGTGGATCGGAAAGGCTAAGGTTTTCAATTAAAGTGATTATTGTACTGTGACAATGCATAGAGGTGTGACAGCAGTTCTGAGAGTACCTCAGGTTCCTCTTCTGGGAACCTGTGAGTTTCAGTATATTCTCAAAATAATACTTAGCCTAACAAATATTGCAGCCGATACTCACATGCAAAAATATAAATTTAGACATTTGTCATATACCATACACTCAGATTAACTCAAGTAGGTTACACAACTAATCTAAGAGCTAAAATTGTAAAACTCTTAGAAGAAAACAGAGGGGTAAATGTGGTTGAATGTGGTAAGGAGATGATTTCTTAGCTATAACACTAAAAGGATAAAGAATAAAAGATAAGATTTTTTTTGAGTTGAACTTAATCACAATTTAAGAAATTTATTCCTCAAATGATACCAAGAAGAGCATAAAAGGCAAGGCAGAGATATAGAAAAAATGTCTACAAATCATGTGTTTCATATAAAATTGTATTAGTCAGGGTTTTCAGAGTAAAAGAACAAAAAGGAAACATGGACAGAGAAAATTTTATCTTTCAGTATTGGTTTATGTGACTGTGGAGTGTTGGTATGTCCAAAATCTGCACAGTAAGCTAGAGACAAGGAAGGAACTAGAATTTTATTTCAAAGATAGTCAGACAGCTAGCTAGCATGATTCCTTCATGTTCAGGGCTGTTCTATTGAGGCCTTTGGCTGGTTAGCTAAGATCCACTCACATTATGAAGGGCAACTTGCTTAACTCGAAATCTATCAATTTATATGTTAACTCAAAAAAAAAAAAAAAACAAACTTTCACAGGAACAGCCTGAATAATGTTTGCTCGGACACCTGTACAGTAGTGGTTCAATCAAGTTGAGTCATAAATCTACCTATCAGGACTTATGTCCAGAATATCTAGAATACCCAATTAAAAATGAAAACCTAATTATCAAAAGAATATATATGAAAAAATAATGTGTGAAAAGATGATCAATTTCATTAATGGTTAGGAAAACATAAGTCAAACTAAAAAGAGAAACTACTTTGCACACTCTGACTCTTAAAAAAAAAAAAGACAAACAGTAAGTGTTGGTGAAGATCTAGATAAATTCAAGTCTTTGTGCTTTGCTATTGGGGGTGGAAAATGGTGCAGTTGCTGTGGAAAACAATTTGATAGTTCTCTGAAATGTTAAAAATGGAGTTATCAATGACCTAGCAATTCCACTCCTAGGTATCTAACTAAAAAATTTGAAGTACATATTGGAAAAAATCTTATAAACATATTTTATACCACAATTATTCAAATAATAATAGCCAGAAAATTAGAAAAATCTGTAATGTCCAACAAGTTAATAAAGACAATGTGATATATTCATATGATGAAATATTATTTGACAACAAAAAGGAATGAAAGACTAGTGCATACAACAACATGAATGAACTTCTGAAACAGTAGAAATGAAAGAAGCCAGGCACAAAAAGCCACATACCTTTTATTATTTATTTAATATGCCCAAACAGGCGATTCTATACTTGCAAAAGCCAAATAGTGGTAAAGTGTTGAAGGAGGGAAATGAGGAGTGGCAGGTAATAGCTATAGAATTTTTTTTTTTGCATTGATGGAAATGTTCTGAAATAAGAGTACGATGATTATTGCGTACTTTTGTGCAGATAATAAAAAGGATGAAATGTTATATTTGATAAAAGGTATCTTGTGGTAAGTTACATCTCAAAAAGTTTTAAAGTCATAATACTAAGATATCATTTGCTTTTAATCTTACTCATTAACAATCAATTTAACTTTTCAGAGGCTATATAATCCCATGATAGAATACAAATTGGTACTGGAGCAGATATAAAAATCTGCTAAACCAATTACACTAAGACCGCACTTAACTCGGGGGATATGTTCTAAGATGTCCCAGTGCTAAATGAAACAGTATTAAACGAGGGTATCTTAACAAGTAAATAGTGGGGGCTGGTGAGGCGGGACAGAGAATAAAAAAATTTACCACTTGTCTTTGTTTTATTACATTACTTAGTTACATTTTTATTGTTCGTAATGATTTTAATTCACAAAACATTCATATGAATCTAAAAAAATTTTTTTTTAAAATCTATGTTTTGGATAAGGGAGGTTCCTCTTCATTGGAAATTTTTTTGATTTTTTTGTATTGACACTGCCTAACGCAGTTTGCACTGTTTCATTCGGCAAGCAATTGTCAGTAGCAAGACATCCCAAATTTGAACGTAGTTTTATGTAACCAAGTAATACAGAAAGAGCATTAAGCAAAGCAGCATTAAGCAGGGTCTTACTGTATTAAAGAGATTTGCAAAAATATAAAATGATGTCTTGAAAATGTTTTTTGCCACAAAGAATTATTACTTCTTGTTGTTGTATACAGGTGTGTATTTTATTGTTATACTTAAATGAATATGTATTTTACAATATTTGGGTCATGCTTTCTATCTAGTTAGATTTCTATCTATCTTAGAGATCCTCGATGTTTTTTCAGAATATGAAGGGATCCTTTAAGCAAAATATCTGTAAATGGCTGATGCAAGATAATGAGTGTACTAAATAAGTGGTTGAGAGAGACAGTGCCAAAATATATTAGCTTTCTATTTTGTGTATTGTGACTTGAAGGTGACTGAATCGTACTTTATGAAAATCCTCTCTTTTCTTACACTATGATGCATGAATGTTGCTATAAAATTTTCTGATTACAGACATATGAAAATAGGAGAAAATAAATTACTTTTAGTTTAGTTTTTGTCTTGTTTTGACTTAGAAATGATCATAAAGGCAACTGAGCAAAGAGACTGCAATTCTTTAGACAGCTTTGTCTCTGCAAAATCTCTACTAGAAATAATTAATGGTAATGAAGTGCTTTGAAAATGAAGCCAGAGTATAGTCCTCTTTCATGATCGACAGCCCTGCTTATAAACACACCAAAGAACGTATTTCAAAGACTGTAAACGCAGCTAAGAGAAGAGTGATTTTCTGAGAAAGCCTGAGTACTAAGTTTAGTCTGAAAAACATTCAAATGAGAAAAAAAACACTCAAGAATACACATATACCTTAGGAACATGGAGCAGAAGAAAGATGTTCTGGTGGTTCCTAGCAGTTTTACTTTTATACAATATAAAATTCCAAGAAAGATTTTTATCAAGTCTTATGAAATTTCGTATCATGGCTCAATTCTGCCACTTAAAATACTCTAATTTAAACTCATTATACCATTTCCCAGCATGTATATTGATGAAAATATAGCATATCTCATAAGTATACCAGGAGAATTAAAAACTGTGGTCCAATAAACACTATTTAATTGTCCCACAGTCTATTTTCTATTACATAGATAGGGAAATCAAGACACAAAAGTTTAGCAGCTTTCCAAAAGTGCTATAACCGCTAACAGTATGTGTGAAAACAATTATTAGTAGATCAAATTTGATTTCACACAACCTGACCTGTTTTACAGCACCACATTTTTTGCGAAGTGGAAAGAGCTACACAAACATAAGCTGTTCTACTTATAAAAGTAAAATAAAATTAAAAGGCACTTTGTTAAATTTAAGAATCATAAAATTATATGACTTGAAAGGTCTCTTAATGACTGTTTCTAGGCAGCACTCAGACCAGCTCCAACAGTTATCATCTGCCTGTTTTCAGTGGCAAACAAATCAATTTTCATTACTTAACATCCTCCAGTAATCTTTTCAGGTCCCCATGTTTCTTACTTTTGAAATAAACATTAAGATTGTTAGCATCAAGGATATACTATTCACAAACCATTTCTACTTACCCTTGATCAGCCTCATCCAAGGGCCTTTCCTTTTCTACTACTGCATAAATTGAGATCTGTCTCTTCCTCATGTTGTTGTCCCAAGTCTCACTGCACATACGAAGGTAACACCATTTACTATTCAATGAGGCGCGATATCAGTAACAAAAACAAAATGACCATTCTCCACCAAGAGTCGAAATGTTCTATGTACCTAGCTTGCCCTAGTGGGACCAAAAGGCGTGGCAGAGCTATTAAGCAAGTCAGGAAGCAAATAAGAAAGAAAGGTGCTTCATCTTGGGTGTATGCACTTCAGTAAAACAGGGTGATTGGGTTCAAATTAGGTATACATATAGAAGAGTCTAACAGTGTATCTCCTCGGCATGCCAATGTTTTAAAAAATAAAAACTTAGTTAATAATCATATTGTAGAAGCATTGTTTTAAAAGATTGCCAGTTCTCCCTCAAGATGAACATTTGACGATTTCATACCTGCGTTGCCTCATGGCACGTTTCCGGAACTTACTTAGGACTATCATCTCTGACGTCAGGGAGTTCCTGAGACTGTGCTGTCCGTTCAGCCTGAGATGAGGTTCTCAGAAACAGTCTCCAAGTCTCGCTGCGCAGAGGCATCAGAGGAAGGGTTTATGGGATGTAAATTTTTAGGCTTGGTGCAAGCAAAGTGCACACAGCCAGTTGTCTTCATGAGGGTCATTCAAAGTGAGTTTTCATCTCTCTCTTTTTTTTAATAACAATATGCATTTACAGAAAGTGGGGATCATTTAGCATATTTGTCATTTTTTGATATACAATTTCTCTTTTTATCTTTTCAAAACTCACATTGCCAAAGACAGGGTTTCTTAGTAACAAATGAGTGTAAAATTATGGCACGCAACATTATCCTCATATCTGGAAGCACTTTATATTCCTATTTTTTGTGCTGTTTTTGGTTTTTGTCTTAGTTTACATTTTTCTTTGTTATAGTTTTATCATATTTAAAATTACATTGTATAGAAAAATCAATTCATATTGCACTAAAAAGGAAAATCTGCATGTGCCCCGCACTTCCATTTTCTTTCAAAAATAATTACTACAGTTATTAATTACTTTACATTAATATTTGTTTTTGTATTTCTGTTACAGTTTTTATTTTTATAAACCATGGCTATGCAAGTTAGACCTCACTAGTCATATTGAAATTATATGCAAATTAATCTTAAACATGCTTATTTATTTTGCAGTGGTAGGACTGGAACCCAGGATCTTGCCAAGGTTAAGCATACACTATCCCACTGAGCTACATCCCTAGCCACGAAAATTTTGTTTTGTCAAAAATCATCATTTGAACTTTGTTTTCATTTTTATTTTTAAGTGTTAACAATATGAAGTGTCAGAATATTTTGAAGGGAATTTACATACATCAAGTTCAAGTCTGCATAGAAATTTTTAAAGTTTAAAATATGAAAAGAAATAAAGTAGATTATAATAACACATTTCCACTATCCACAAATAATCTTTTAATATTTTGATCTCTATCCCTCCAGTCATTTTTTAAGAAACGTATATTCTAAAAAATGAATCAATAAAAGTATATTTACTATCTTCTTTATGTATTAAAAAATGTTCTCTTTGAAAACCTACTCATATCCCAGTTTCACTAACACGCTCACTCAGATGCTTTATATAAAAACAACCTCCTTTGTGAGTTTGTGGTTAATTTCTCTGGCTCAAATAATATCCTCCCTTGCACCTATTAATTTAGATTTATTCTTTACACCGTATTTTAAAGTGTTTTATATTGATGTACAGATTTATTCTGTATTTTTGCCATCCTACCTTGTATGTTAGAGTTCTGGTCAAGTTAATAAATCCAATTCATTTCTTTTATTATTCCCTAGTAAATGAACACTGGATTAACCCACTCCTTTACTGGTGGACATTTTGAGTTGTTACTAACTTTTGCTGTTTGAAACAATGCTGAAGGCTCATTCAAGTTTTTGGTCCATATGTTTCTTTGTATTCCTAGATTTATAGAGGCTGGATTATGAGATGGGCAAATTTTTAATCTATCGACCTATACATAAATGACGTATAACATCAAACATTTCCTCCAACACTATTTGTGAGACACAGTGCCTAATTATTATCCCATAGTTCTACAAGCATCCAGCATTGTCAGACATACTATGTGTGATAGCAGGTAGTGGGTAAAGATCACACACATTATTATTTTAATTTTAATTCGCATTTCTCCATTTTCTCAGTTTATTAAGAAAATTATACTGCCTTGGTTACTAGAAAGATATATCTTACTTTCATGTTAGTCACGTTATTTCTTACTCTGAATTTACTGTTTGTATTTTCACCTATTTTTTGTCTTTTGATTTAAAATTTTGATTTTCATGTATAATTTGTCATAATTTTGTACCAGGTATATTATCTACAAAAAGATTGCTGATGTATTAATTTTATTGATAGTGCTTGGCTGGTCAAAACTCTTTTTTTCATTATTTTATGATCACAGATACTCAGATCTTCCAAAGTGACCATACCCTTTCCATTTCATGTTCCCACTGGGAGTGATGAGCATTCTTGTTGAACTAGACCCTTGCTTGCTAATGTTGGTTTTGTCAGTCTTCCGGATTCTGGTCATTTTAATAAATATGTAGTGTTCTCTCTCTCTCTCATTCCACATATATGTATATATTTGTCCTCTTGTTATTTGCATATGTTTTCAATAAGATGACAAGGTGTTTGGCTTACTTTTTAATGGTTAGTTTTCTTATTATTGAGCTAAAATGTTTTTTATGATAATAACTTTTTATCAGATGTGTCATGTAATATATTTTTTCCAAATCTGACTTATCTCCTAGTGCTCTTGAGACTGACTTTCACAGAGCAGATTATTTTCATTCTAATGGAATAGTTTATTTATTCTTTTCTTTAAAAAGATTGTTCTCGGAGTTGGGGGTTTAGCACAAGTGGTAGTACTTGCCTAGCAAGTACAAGGCCCTGAGTTTGATCCCCAGCAGCCCCACTAAAAAATAAAATGAATTGTTCTTTTGGTGTTAATTGAAAAAGAGTCAAAACAAGACCATCTTCACTTATTCCCATGTTACCCTCTAAGAGCTTAATAGTCTTGCATTTTATATCTATGTCTCTGATGCTTTAGGAGTTAACTTTGTGAAGGGTGTAAGGTGTGGTGTCACCATTTTTTTGCATGTGGCTATTTAGGTGTCCCAGCACATTTGGTTGAAAAGACTCTTTTCTCCTTGGTATGGCCTTTGTCCTTTGTAAAGTTCAGTTGGTTACACTTGTAGGAGTCTGTTTCTGACTTCTCTGTTCCATCTCATTCTAAATTTCCTTCAATACTGCACGATCTTGATTAGTGTAGCTTTATGAATAACTCTTTTTAAATTTATTTTTAACTTTTTTTATTGGTACATGTTTGTAGTATACCACTGGAAAATTGGTACACAGACACAATATATCTTAATTCTTCTCACTTCCCCTTCCCAGTTGTAAAAGATCTCTTGGTGCCCTATAATCTATCTCATATTCTCCTCTTTAAATTATTTATGATTCGAGTTTCTCGTATAACAGAAACTACAGGATATTTCAATATATGTGTCAGATTTATTTCACTTCAGATTATGGTCTCAAGGTGCATCCATTATGATACAAATAACTCAAGCTTATCCTTCTTTTTTATCTTTTTTTTTTTGGGGGGGGTGCCGGGGATCGAACTCAGGGCCTTGTGCTTGCAAGGCAAGCACTCTAATCACTGAGCTAAATCCCCAGCCCCAAGCTTATCCTTCTTTATGGCACAGTAGTACTCATTGTGTATAACTACCACATTTTATTTTCCATTTATCTGTTGGTGGACATTTAGACTGCTCCCAATATTTAGGTGTTATGCTTTGTGCTGCTATAAACATGGAAATAGCTCTTTCTAATTGAGTTTGTATTTTTAATTTTTTGAGGAATCTCCATACTGATTTCCATAATAGTTGTACTAGTTTATATTTCCAGCAACAATGTAGAAGGATTCCTTTCTACCTGCAGGATCTCCAGCATTTATTATTTGATTTCTTGATGATAGTCATTCTTTATGGGGTAAATTGGACTTTCATTGTTGTTTTAATTTTCATTTCTGTATTTGCCAGGGGTGTTAGATATTTTTTGTGTATTTATTGACCATTCATACATATTCATCTGAGAAGTGTCTCTTCATTTCTGTAGCTCATTTTTGATTGATTCTTTTATTTTGGAGCATCTAATATTTTTGCATCCTTCATATAGTCCAAATATTAGTCCTCTGTTGGAGTCCTAGCTAGCAAAAGTTATTTCCCATTCTGTAAGTGCCTCTTCAAGCCTATTAGCTATTTTCTTTGCCACAGAAGCTTTTTTTCTTTTTTCAACATCGTACTGGCTTTGGCAGCTTTTATATCTCCATATAAACTTGAGAGGCAGTTGTATTTTTGGAAGAATTGATATTAATTCTTTCTTAAATATTCAATAGAATGAGTGAAGCCATAAAGTCCTGGACATTTCTGAATGTAAAATTATTGATTATTAAATATGTATATAGATATAGATATAGATATACTGCAAGCTTGTAATTTGGTTGTAACCAGAATTGTGGGAAGAAGTAAGTTCATGAACCAAGGTACTGCTTTATGTGGTGTATCTGCTAATGTATCATTGTAGCTATAGTTACTTTTAATACATTTGTATTTTAACCTTCAATTAGACTTAGAAATGGTTTATATGGCACTGTTAGAATATTAGATTAATCTGAATTTGACTACATACTTACTTTTATGTTTTGATGTTAATTAACTCTATTTATTTTAGCTCAAAGAATTCCCTTTAGCATTTTTTGAAGGGGAGATCATATCCACTTTATTTAAAGAGAAGCATAAACTGTTGTGAATATGGAATGTTTTATGTAAGCCTGATAATAACCCAGGTACTACCTACACTAGATAAAAGGTAAAGAGGAAGAAATAAAGACAGACTCCCAGAGAAAGGTCCTCAGATTATTTCTTTTTTTTTTTTTCCCCATGAGAAAGTTCTTATATTGTCTTCATTTCTGGAGGACAGATTTGCCGTGGAAACGATTTTTTTTTCTCTGTACCTTCACTACGTCATCGCAGTTTCCTGGTTTGCAATATTTCCAATGCTGAAGGCCTTTTGGAGTTTTCCTTGTATGTGTCATTTGTGATGAGCTTTTTCTTTGGCAACTTATAAAATTCTCTTTGTAAACTGTGGAGGCAGCTTAGCAGTAGAGTGCTTGCCTACCATGTGCGAGGTCTGAGTTCAGTCACAGTGCTGAGAAAAAGTATAATGAAGCAAACCATTGAAAGCCTCTTTGTCTTTAATTTTTTGACAGTTTGATTATATCTCACTAAATTCTTTGGTTTGAACTTGAGTGTAGTCTTTTGAGCTTCATCTACCTGAATATCTGCATACTCGAATATGTGTATATGGGCTCAGAGTGGGGAAGTTTTCATCTATAATTTCCTTAGTTTGTTTATTTATGTACTTATTTATTCATTCCTTAGTTTCTTCTTGTTTTGAAATGTTTTTCTTTGCCTTTGATATTTCTATAGTTTGAATACTGCTAAGTGTGTGTTTGTGTGTGTGTGTGTGTGTGTTACCACCTATACTACTTGATGTTCCCTCAGTTGTCCAGATCTGTGAATTAATGCTGTCATTAATTTGAGGAGATTATAATTATTTTCTCAGGCATTTCTTTGACCCTTTCTCTTGCTTATTACATGAATGTTTCATCTCATTGAGGTCCCACAGTTGTTTGATCTTCTCTTGCATTTCAGTCTTTTTTGCTGTTTAAGATTTGGAGCTTTCTTTCAAATATTCTCAAGCTCAGAAAGTCTTTACTCAGTCATGTCTAGACCCCTAAAAGGCTAGCAAAATCATTCTCACTGTATCCGATAAAGCTCTTAACATGTTAATCGTAGTTAACGTCCAATCTGATATTTCCAATCACTGTGCCATATTTGAATCTGACCCTACTGGTTACTTTCTCTCTTAAACTGTATTTTTTTGCAGTTTAGTGGGTCTTTTATTTTTGTCTTGATACTTGAACACAATGTAGTAGGTAAACAGGCTTTAGTAAAGCGATGGAAATGTGAGTAGGGGAGGCAGCATTCTTTAACATCATGATTATTACTCAGTCTATTGGCAAGCCTGTCTCAAACTGAACTTCACAAGATCTTCCTAAGTTTCCGGGGCTCCACCCCTCCTAGATTGAGCAGGATGGTTGCAGGGCTGGAGTTGTTCATTTCAATTTGTTGAAGAAGAAAAAAAAGAAAATGTTTGGTCTATTTTCAAGCGATTCTTTTTTCTCTTCCCCTGCTGGAAGCACGAGGGGGATGTTTTTCTGATACTCACTGCGTAAACATGGTAGAACCAAGAGCTACAACTCACAGAAGTGTGCTTGCTCCTTGGAGTTTTGTGTCTGAGACCAGTCCACGCTTAGTCGCCGAAAGTTTATGTTGCTGTTCAGATTTTTTCAGATTTCTCTACCTAGAGCAGTTTTTGTTCTAGGAAGATGCAATTTTCGGTACTTTTATGTTGACCTATTCAGTTTGGGGGGCAGCAGTTTTCCCCATGACTTCATTTCTTTAGGTATCCAAGAAGAGAAAGAGTTGCTGTTTTTTGTTCATTTGTTTGTTTTGAGTTGTTTAGCTCTTTGCTTTCGAGATGAAGTGGTGAGTTCCAAGTTTCTTATATGTCGTATATATTCCATAGATACATGGTATGGGGGGTTGATTTTATTTTTGGAATAAGCTGAACAGTGATAGAATTTTCTTTTTGAAAAAGTATATTGGCATTTTCTTTTCTCCACACTATTTTAAAGTTCATTTCTTACAACAGATCTGAAATACTCCCTACACTATATGTGAGAGATTAATATTTGTCTACCTTTGTCACAATACTTGCTTTACTATCATACTTATTTGATGCTTCACAGATACCAAAAAGTTGTGATTAATATATATTTTAATAGCTCTTAATAATAAATATTATCTCTTCTACTGTAGATTTTAATCTTTTTTGAAAAATGTATTGTCTTTATTTTGTTTTCATGACAATTTAAGAATTGATCACTTAAACTTAATAAATTCACTTGATTATTTCTATGGATTGCTTAAAATCAGAGATAAATTGGAGAGAACTTGACATTTATTACACTGATTTTTTTTTTTTTTTTTTGGTACCGGGAATCGAACTCAGGGCCTCATGCTTGCGAGGCAAACACTCTAAGCATTGAGCTAAATCTCCAGCCCTATTACACTGATTTTTAACCTACTTTCACATGGTATTACTATCCATTTAGTCACATTTTCATTAGTATCTGAAAATAATACTTTGTGCTTTTCTCAATAGAGAACTTACATACATTTGTATTATGGTTTTATTTAATTACTCACATTTTTGCAAGTTGTTTTCCTAATCTATTTTATTTTCAAATTATTTATTACTGCATTTAAATATTAACCTTAAATTCAATCAGATAAATTTTCAACTCCAGCACTTCACAAATGTCATGTCATTTTATATAAAAAAAATGCAATCACATTACTCTATAAACAATTCTGAATTTTTATTATATACATGAGAATTACTTGGTGCTAAAAGGGACACACACATGAAATAGACAACTTCTTAGAAGTGTCTTAGTAGTATAAATGAGTAGATCTGATGGGCAGAACTTCAATGTTTTCTACATGCACCTGCTCTCTCTTCTATCAGAGAATGACTAAAACAGTGAATTTGATTGAGTTTGGCACTCATTTTTCTACTAACATAAAGAAGCAACAGAGAGCTGTTCCTAAACCCAGTCTTCTGAATAGAGAAAGGGATTTGTTTTCAGTACAAAAATGATGAGTCATTGATTTAAGAGCAAGAAAGGTGCCTCCCTAGTCCACAGAAGTTTTCTTTATATATGGATTGAATTGTACTTGTCCTATCTTGGCTTTGTTAAGTGAATGGGAAGGTCTTTATCTCCAGTAGGTGAGATAGATCAAAGAGAAAAATCAAATCGAAGATTAAGAATTATTCTCAGTTGTGGGATTAAAGCCTCAATAAAAGCATTTAGTACTAATACTAGAGCGCATTTTTAGAGTTAATTGGACTCACATAGAGAGTAGTATGGGTTGGGATGCAGAGATAGAGTTGGGGCTGAATGTAGTGTTTGCGAATTATTCCTGTGACAGTGAAAACTTCACCATAAATTATGAAATTTGTCTTCAGTTTGGGTACATAGAAAAGGGTCATCGAAAAGATCTAATAAACAGAGGTTACGTAATTAAGGGACAGTAAGAACAAATATTATTATTACTATTATTATTTTTTTTCCTTCTAGGTTGCAGAATATCCACTCATTGAAAAGGAAGATTAAGCTCCTAAAACCTCTTGGGTTTTGAAATTTCTGCTCACTGGAAATTGTTATACAACTTTGAAATACCAAGATGATAAGCTGGCTTCTGCCCCAAAGGAGCTCGATATTAAGCAGAGCACATAGTCTTTCTAATACATAGTGCAACAAGCACTCTGATAAATCAAATGCACAGAGTGCAATGTGAACTCAGAGGAGAGCATCGGACCAGTCTATACCTCTATGCAGAACTGTTCGTAAAACGGAAGCACTGGGTTGTGACCTGAATGATTCATAGCACGTAAGTACAAAGGGAATGGGATGGAGGTACAAAGTAATTCACATAGAAGATGCAAGCTGCAGATGTAAGAAATGGAATGTTTATTCTGAGAAGGTGATTAAACTGGACAGATGTAAAAGAGTGAGTAGCTATTAATAATGAAAGGTGACTGGTAGGCAAGTCCTGTCAGAGGGCCTTTTTAATTATATATGTATACAAATATATCATGACATATATCATATATCATTATATATCATATATATGACATATACCATTATATATCATATATATAACATATTATATGACATTATTATATATCATTATTATATGATATATATCATTATATACCACGTATATGTGACACAACACTCAGAGATTTTTATGAATTTGTTGTACTAAGATGATTTTATGAAAAGGAATCTTAGTCATACAAAATTTGATATTTTAATAAGTATAGTATACAAAGATTTTATTTTAAGAATGTTACTGTTCATATATTTTATTATTTTAAGCAGTTATGTTCAAACACCATACAGTGTTTGCAGTCTTGAGAATTTTATGGAGCTTCTGGCTCATTTATTTGAAAGTATGACTGTCTCTTGAATGAATGACACTGTGGTTCTTTGTGACTGTTTCTAGAGAGGTGTCCTATTTCTGCATGCTTCTGTGTTCTATTAAATTGATCAAAGAGTTTTTTTTTAAAGGCTGCATCTCTGTTTGAGACATATACAACTATACATAACAAAATTATTCCAGTATCCTCATTGCCACTTAAAAATTTGCACTTAAATTATAATTAGTTGTTGTGGTTCTTCAATTAAAATAAATTCCAATATATCTAATTAAAAGAAGTAAAAATTTTCTTTAATTTCTATTTTTAGTCTTTAAAAATGATTTAAACTAATAAAAATGAAACACTAGAAACCAAAAATAAACCCTCAGCCTTCTTAAAATGTTCTTTTAATTTGTAGGAAATAAATTTTCTTTTAATCACACCAAATATTTTCAACCAAGAGCTTTAAAAATGACCAAGTGAATGCAGTTTACAAATTCATAGATATATGATGGACCGTCGAGTTTTGAAAATAGAAATCATGGGTAGAATTAGAAACCTCCTGAAGATTTAAAGAAAACATTATTCATAGTAGATATATTTCATTCTAAAAGGACAGAAAGAGAAATTCATAAAAACAAATTTACCTATTTATTCTCATCTTTCTTATGGTCAAAATCTACATACAATTTTTATTTATAAAGTTTTACAAGATTTAATGTTCACCTTTATTGCAATTGATGGTGAACTGCCTGTGATCTCAGAAATTTACTGGTCTGTTAATTTATTTTATGATATAATTTAAAAATCTTTGGACTTCCCCCTTTTTCTTTGGTTGTTAGATATAGAGAAGTTTAAATAAGATGTTTTCTTCATTAGTTCATTTTCCGCATTATGTTTGAGAATCATTGTTTAGGGAAAATTTTCTGCAATTTCTTCTTTAAAGGATTTTATAAAAGTAGGGCAGTCAAGATTTGCAATGGCCTTTTTGATTTTAGTGGCTTTTAGGTAACCATGAAAAGCTAAAATCTATGTCACGAATGCCTCTGAGAACTGCGTTTTCAAAGTGTAGAAACAAAGTGTTTCTCAAAATCTACATAGACATTAACCCCTAACACATACGGTGACCCTCTAATTCTGGGCTTTTTTTTTTTTTTTTTTTGTGGTGCTGGGGATCGAACTCAGGCCCTTGTGCTTACAAGGCAAGCACTCTAATCACTGAGCTAATTCTGGGCTTTTTGGATCGCTGTATCAAAGATCATTTTGACATAGAAGCTGTATTGCAGTTGGTTACAAACTGTCCAGTCTCTGATGCATAGTAAACTCTTCTCTACCAGATAGAATGCATGTTTACAATACTCAATTAATACATCTGGCTGGCTTTAATTGCATTATCTTTGTCGCACCAGAGGTGGCATAACTTTCATGTGAGATAATTAGGTTTGCTCAATTTAAACAGACACATTAATGCAGCTCAGCAAGGCTCAATTAAGTCTGTTTTCAAAGCGAAATCACAATGTGAGGCATTGTGGGTAATGTTATGCAGATTGTCATATTGAATGAGAGGCTGAGGAAGGCTTCACCAGGACTCATTGGCACAACATGAATTCCTCCATTTAGAAGATCAAGGCAAAAACAGCAAGATGCCTGTGTTGTGATTTCTCTGATTTAGGGCTTATCAAAGTGATGCAGCCGTTGGCTGAGTCAAAAGAATTGTTTTATCACTTTGATGTTCTTAAGTAATTTTTAAAAGTGTGTCTTATAGCCAACATATTGTTTCAAAGCTTAAACACATTTCATCTAACTTCTAGGGAGTAGTAGCATAATACACAATCATGCCATTTACTGAACTTCCATCTTCTTATAGGGAATTTTATCATAAGAACAGAAGCCCATGTCTAACTTTGTTAAAATATTTATAGGGACCATTCTCAATGTTGGCAGCTTCTTTTTGCTTGTATAGGTCTGTTTATGTTTGAAACAACCTGGCACTTGAAGCAATTATAAATGCTCTTCCTTAAAGTATGTAATTTTTTTTCTAGAATTTCCTACCATACGCCAACAATATTTGCAGCCATAGCATAATTTTATTGACTTCATGACTGCAATGTGTACTCAAATAAGAAATACTAATTTAGGTCATTCTTTTATTTTTAAATAAATAATTTAAAATAGACTTTACCCACTTGAACACTTTCTTCCCTTTCCCAATATAATACATTTTAATCTTTATTTACACTTTCTGTTTCTAACACTCGAGAAACAATTCGGTATTTAAGCATGTATGTTCAATTTATTTCACTTAAGAATATGGTCTCAAGATGCATCCATTTACATCGAAATATCTCAAGTTTATAGTTTTTTATGGCAGAGTAGTACTCCATTGTACTAAAAAAACCACATTTTCTTTATCCATTCGTCAGTTGATTGGCATTTGGGCTGTTTCCAGGATTTAGCTATTACAAATTGTGCTGCTATAAACATGGGTGTGCATGTATTGCTGTGATATGATGCTTTTAATTGAGGGAAAAAGGAACAGAGGGACAAAAGAAATAAAGAATAGAAGGAAAAAAATGGAAACAAAGCTTTTGTAAATAAAGAGAGAGGAGGGAGGGGGTGAAGGAAGGGGAGGGAACAGGGTAAAAAGAAGCACCAAGATATATCATACACAGGTACAAATCCCCTATGATGGATGTTATTGCTACGTACATCTAAAATGTACCATTAAAATAAAATTTAAAAAATAAATAAAATAAAACACATGTTTGAGAAAACAATAAAAAATAGACTTTAGATTTTGTGACTTTGATACACGATTACGAGGAGTTAGTCATTATATACACATATATACATATGTAGACACACATATATATACACATGTAAACACACATATATAAAGATCTATAACACATGTACAATAAAATATACACAGTTATACCCTGGTCCTTGACTGCATTGAAATTCATCCAATTCGGTTATCCACACATTTCGAAGAAAAAATGTTCTAGTATGCTTAGTTTGTTTGGTACTGCATCCTCCAGGTAGAATTTGTTGGTTTCTGTTGCCTTCTGATTCACTACTCTTTCCAGTGAAAACAATTTGTTTGGTACTCATCATTTTTAGCACTCATCGTGGCTCCCAGAACTAATTAAGGCCATTCTATAAATTGTCACATAGTATACAGTTCCATGCTTATGTCTGTACATTATATGGTTTAGTTCTATGAGTGATATTATCAAATCTTTTCTTCTGTTCTTTCTGCATTACATGGCATATTATGTAGTGATTTTTGATCATGTTTGGTATACTTTTTTTGCTAACTTTGAAAAATATATTCGGATTCCTCAAGAACCTGTTAATGTTCGTTTTAGACACTATACAGATATTTATTAGGAATATTGTATAATACCTAAAATCTGTATTCTTGAAAGATTACATAATTTTAAAGTTACACGGCCAGTATCAGTGCTGCAATGTTAATAAATGTACACCTTAAAATATGAGGGAAGATTGACAGAAACAAAGAAATTAACATAATACAAGAATGCTTGCCATGGGGATACATTAAGTAAACAAGATCCTAGGAAATAGTTTTGTATTTTCTTTTTTTTTTTTAACCAAGAACATGTATTGGTACATTGTATACATAATGATCATAATCAACATGGTTATTTTGTACCTGTACATGATACATCTTGGCTTTCCCCCCTCTCCCCCCCTCTTCCCCTCCCCTCCCTTCCATTTACCCACCCCTCCCTGTTTGCAACAAGTGTAGTTACACTTTTCCATTTTTTCCCCTTTCATCTTACTTTTCTTTTAACCTTCTTCTTTATCCCCCTTTTCCCTATCTAGTTCTCCTCTCTTTTGAATACTATCTCTCTCTTTTTTTAAAAAGATAATATCTATTCTACCCCTTTGTCCTTATTTACACTTATGGTTTCTCATATCAGAGAA
>PVJO010009555.1:0-68839 GCA_004026905.1 Hystrix cristata
TAATTCTATTCCTAAGATGTCTATCCATAAAAAATTGATAAAAATTTCATAAAAGATTTGTATGAGAATGTTCATGGTTGCTTTACTCAATATTTACCCCAAACTAGAAACAACTAAAAAGTCCATCAACAGAGTGGATATGAGTTATGAATTCTTGAAAAGTAGGTTTTTAATGTTTTTGAAATAAATGAATGAACCTCAGTTTATTAATAGAGTCTAGCAATAGAGTGATTTGATTTTCTAGGAGATCTAGAATGTGTGCTGCATCTCTGTATGAACAGGTTTTATTCATATTTCCTATTTATGAGTGATAAAATCGAGCCTTATAGAGATTAAATACTTAACTTTCACAATATTCCTTCACTAAAATGTAGCTAATGTGAAGATTCAGTGTCACGTTTATCTGTCTTTAATTGTCATAACATTTTGTCATACTGCCAGATTATTAAAGCCACTCTTCTATCATGCGTTCTCTTTCATATCTAACCCAAGTAAACACCAGTTGATGTAAAATCTTCTTAGAGATAGAGTCTTCCTTTGATGATTAAACTTCCTTCGCTGGATAGAGTACCAGCAAGGAAATCAAAAGATTTAGATTACATGGATCAGACAAGTCTCTTTTGAACTTTTGGACCTGGGGCAAATCATTGGAACACTCTTAAGCTTTCAGTCCCTTATCTTTAATTGAAGAAAATACTATCTATTCTGTTTTACCTCAAAAGATAGGGAGAATAATATAACAGTATGTGAAAGGGTTCTATGAAATGTGCCAAAAAGATGTCAAAAAACCAACACATCATCATGAAGCAAGGGATTTGGAGTGATAGGAAATGAGGCAAATTCAAACAAATGTGTATTTGATTGGATTGCATTGAATTTTTGCATACTTACATATATGGTCTTTAAAAAAATCTTTTAAAAATAAAGATGGACTTTGGGTAATTTAGAGGATCTTTTTAGTAGAAACGTTCTATTAACTCCAGTCTAGGAGCCCCTATAGATTGCTTCACCATCCTGAAATGAGAGGCCTTGTGACCATGTGGCCTACTCATTCAAGCAGATGGAACAACACATTTGGTGCTAATTAAAATCTTCAAACGGTCTTCAAAGGGTAGTGGTAAATACTATGTATTTCTCTTATTTAAAACACTAGCAGATGAAGAGTTCTTTTTTTTCTCCTTAATGAATATAGGATTCCCATCTGTTATCTTTACAAAAATGCAGCATTGCAATATAGAAGAAAAACATAGAATTGGAAAGATTGTGTCATTCTTTCACAGTAAGCCATTCTTTTCTAGAACCACACCCCCTCCCCTTACTGAGATCAAATCTCAAAGCCATGGGAAATGATTAGTCATTCCTGATAAAATGTAACCCAGAACTCTTTCTTGGTCTGCTTATTTTGAAAGCACAGTGATAGATACACTAGAAGGGATCACTCAGCACTCACCCAAACCCCTGATTAGTTTGTCTGTCTGGACTAGAGTGGCTGGAAATGCAATTTCCAGTCCTCCATGCAATTTCACTGGGTAGAGACCCAGCCTTGGAAGTGAGCAACATGACGGGGGAGTGGCTTTCCAGACAAGATAGGTCCAGGGTACCTGGCTCCTCTGTGGCAGCTGTGCTAGAATTCCCAGCATCTGGTCCTAGTATGTTACATGGCAAATAGTGAAGAATGATGACAGCAGCCTCTTTAAATCAATGAAATCAATGAAAATCCCACCAGGCAGCTGAGTATTTTCATACTTGCTGTTTCTATTGCTGTTGGCGCACAAGCTTGTTTGTCTGGCCCTCCCAGAGAAGAAGTTTGTGAGCTACTTAACATCCTTTAAAAACTCTTCTCTGCTTAAACTAGCTAGATCTGCCTCTGATGCCAGTAAGAGATACTCAAGATTAGAATTACATAGGGTTTTAATAAGGCCCTACATCTATTTAATCACTTTGGCAAACACTGTTGGTTGCCTAGCCAATTGCAATTTCACCACTTTCATATTAAGAGAACTCCAGTTTTGCAGGGGGTAGCAATATCACCCCCCCAAAGATACAATTTTAAATTTCTCTTGTGATTAAGACGGTCGTGGACATAATTATAGCCAAAACAATGTCACCCTCGGATATCTGGGTGAGTTTTACTTCTCCGATACAAACTTTATTCTTTTCTGCCTGAAATACAGATGAAGCCGTTGGAGCTGGCGCATCTGTCTTGGTATTAGCTGTGGAAAGGCTTGAAGGTGTAGAGACCCTGTCCTCACATCCACAAACCTCAGTGCCTGTGCTAGCAACAAACACCTCCATTACTCCTAGCCTTCTTAAAATAAAGTCTTATATGCTGTAGGTGCCAAAGTCTGGTGCCTATCTTTAAAAGTAAGTCCCTAGCTTAATTAACTCCTAATTTAACGAACAGTAAATATTCCGGTTATAAAGTGTTCCACCAAAAACAGTTGTTTTAGGCTTAGCAGTTTGGGCTTCTATCACAAAAATACCACAGACTTGAAGGATTGAACAAAACCGTTTATGTCTCTTAGCCCTGGAAACTGAAGTTTGAGATCAGGGTGCCAGCATGGTCTGGGTCAGGATTACAGCCCTCTCATTCATTTGTAGGAGGCTGACTTCTTGTTGTGCCCTTTCATAGTGGAGGCCAAAGAGAGGCACACGAGCATTCTTATTAGAACAGTAATCCCATTGCAAGGGTTCCAACTCCAGGACTTGATTACCATTAAAAGTCCCCACCTCCAAATAGCATTGTATTGGAGATTAAAATTTCAGAATATAAACCACGAATATGAATTCAGTCCATAGCAGCAGCATTTTAAATAACATATACCTATGGTAACAGGTATCCTGCCCTTGTTTTATAATAGGATCTTGGGTTAGGTTCTTTCTTTATTAGCATCTATCTATCTATCTATCTATCTATCTATCTATCTATCTATCAGTCCATCTACCTATCTACCTACCTACCACTCTGAGTGGGGAAAGGGCACTTACCTTTTTTCTAAGATCTTACTTTCAACTCTCAAAGACCAAGAAACAAAACCAAACCAGAAGCCACAGTGAAACAGATTTCAGTTCTGTCTGTAAAAGACTCTTTTTCCAGAGCGCACCAAATAATAAATAAGCTTAGCTGAAGGTAATGAATGTCCAGTTACTTGGGGTGTTCATGCATAGGCTGAATGACCTTCTTGCTTAACACCACTGGACACGAGCATGATTTATTTTTATCCCATTGTGCTCCTCTCCCTTTGAGCGATCATTTTTATCTTGATGTCATGAAGCAAGCAGACATTTACAGAGGGTCAAATATTAGAGCTTGGTTAGAAAAGATAAATTTAATCCTCTTCTGATTCCACAGCTCTTGCATTCTCTGCCAATATCTCATTCACGAATCTTTTGTCCTTGACTACCATGAGCTTGTTTGTTTCATTTATTCTCTGCCAGCTTTATGGTGGTTGGCCCACCTTTCCAATGCCATGTATGTTGTGGGTATGTATTTTTTTCCACTGGGTACAAAGAAAGACTATGCAAAGAAATTGTAAGTATGGGGCCAGAGGTCAAGTAGACGAGAAAAAAGGGCAAATGATGGAACAGGACCAGTGCACGCAGACTAGAGGAAGTCAAATTCATTACGTCAAGAGTCAGAAGTAGATAATTAAAAACTGAATTATCCCTGTAATCTCAGCACTCGGGAAGGCCAAGGCAGGAAGACCGTAAATTCAAGCCTAACCTGGGGAACTTCGTGATTTAGCGAAACTCTGTTTCAAAATTAAAAAAAAAAAAAAAAAAGAAAGAATTTAAAGGGTGTGGATGTACCTCAGTGTGAAAGCCCTGGGTTCCATCCTCGTACTATGGGGAAAATGAATTAGGTTAAGTTCCTAGAAAAGAAATTTTCTCTAGAGACTCAAGGACATGAGGACCAGGTAAACTAGAGCACCCAGTTCGGAGCACTGGGGAAGGAACTGGAGAGAGGCTTCAGCCTGACTCGGGGGGAATGTGCCAGGCAGGAAATCTGCTTTCCTCACACCACGAAGCTAACAATGATCACTCAAGGGCCCAGCAGCACGGTGGAGTAAAAATAAATCTCTCTCTCTCTCTCTCTCTCACACACACACACACACACACACACACACACACACACACATCTAGTGCTGCCAACTGAGAACCTGTGATATGCTGACCTCTTCGCATTCTGATACCTGGGATTACTCACCTTTAGGAAAGTAGTTCTTTGCACTAGAAATAGTTTAGACGGGTGCGATGTTCCTGACGACACATTACAAAGACATGGCCCCAAGGGGGTCAGCAAACCGGGCTTCTGCCAGGCCCTCTGGGCAGAAGAGCGAAAAGATCTGTGACTAACATAGAGACGTGCTTCAGTAGAGGGACCCTGATTGTTCATCACTGTTAGTTTTGTCACTTCTATTTTTTTTTTTTTAATCATCTTTAAAGGTCTCTAAGATGAAATGGGACTTGCACCCGCAGCTGAAGTGAGGAATACTCCATGGGAAGAAGAGTGGATGTAATGTGATGGGCAGGGTGGCTAAGGTAGGTGCTGCTCCAGGGAGCAATGGAGGCTAACAGAGCTGCTAGGACGTCCTGGAGACTTCCGCGTAGGATCACACTGACAAGCTCTTGACCTGGTCATGTTTCTCTGAGCAACTCAGCTGTCTCCAGTAAGCGTCATTCTGGCCACAGAAGTACCACGTTTCTGTCTTCCCAGCCTAGTTGTTTCTCAAGGTGAAATATGCCTTGATTTTATCCTGTGTTCTTTAGCCTCTAGTTACCAGCTCTAGTTGTGGGCTGACTAATATCTCAGGAGGTTGCAGGGAGGCATCATCCTTCAGCAATGCTAATGACACTTCCCTACTAAGACAATTACAGATGCTGAGAACCAGGTCTCCAGCCTGGCTTGCCTTCAACAAAGCAGGTAGATTACAAGGAAAGAGAAAATATATCCAGTTTTGACTTAGCTTCTTCTCAGCTGGCTTTGAGACTTGCCAGGTCTGCTTCTCATGCACACACAGTCCCTATCACGGCTCAAGCTGCTGCGGAAGTGGCAGGCGGAGGCTCAGCCCGGGGCGCCCCTCTCTCTGCGTCACACCTCCATGGAGAGGCATCCTTCCTTCCGCGGCAGCTGCTGCAGGGAATGCTCCCCAGACGTTTTACACAAGGCGTGTGCAGAAATGAAATGCTTCATTGCTTCCCCTGATATGTGCTCTCTTTCTTCTTAAGTATACCGGCATTTAACATCCAGCCGCTCCGCGACCCGGGGAAAATGTAGTTACGTATCAAAGTTGCTTTTGGAGAGGTCAGATTCCACTTCCCAGCAACTTTAGAGATACTCAGTTTTTTTCATAGGTAGCTGGAATCTTGTGAAAATTACTTGGGTGTTTGGCTTCTAAATAACATGCAGACTTTTTCCCCCAGAGAAAATTGGTATCTGTGTTGGGAAGGAAAAAAATGACTTTTTGATTTGTACTGGTTGCCCAGTTTTCCTTTAAGTTGGAAATGTGATAAACTCTGTAAGATCAATGTGGGAGCCCATAGGCCTCCTCCCTAAAGCACCATCTTCCATTACCAGCCTCCCGATCACATTCCTGCCATCCTCCCGGCCAGAGTGCTCCTTACTTCATTCAGATATGGTTACAAGTTCCAGTTCATTTTAGCTGTATCAATTTATACTACAGCTCTAGATGGCAGGATAATAAGATTTGATTCAATTTAGTAAATATTTGGTGAATATTATATACATGGAACAGTTTCCAATAGAATCATGCAAGAATATTAGCTAATAAGTTCTTCTTGATGAGAACTATTTTATATTGTAGTAGAAGGTCTTTAATTTTTGTTATGGGGCGTTTTAAAAAGAGAATAATGTAATCAGTATTCTCTTATCAATAATCAGGGTTTTATTAAAATTTCAAATTATCACATTTCAGAGAAATTCTAGGCACTCTTCAAGTAAAGTGTTTCTTTGAAATTGGAACAAAAACTGTGGAAAAACAAACAAGGAATAGTCTATTTCCAACTGACAATGCTTTTTAAAGTTTCAAGAAATAAAAGAATAACCAAGTAAAACCCATGCAAAGATCAGTGCAGGTCTTGTTCATAATGTGAACCTTCTGTTGTAAGGATAGAAGCTTGGGATACTTGGAAATGCATTCTGTTCATCAATCTCAGTCATGACTGATTTTTTGGCACATCACAGTGGGGTTTTATTTTCTAATAAAATGGCCAACTTGAAGAACATACTGCCTGGAGCTATGTACCTTCAGCTTCCAAAGAATGTAAGAAAGGTCTTAGTATCTCCCTAAGGGAGGAAAAGCAGTAGTTATGAAGCTTTTTATGACTTTTGTACTGCTTCAAAACAAAACTTTACCTTGAGACAAACTTCCAATATTGCATTCAGCAATTGCTTACACTCTTATTTTAAAAGATCCTACTTCAGGGCCCTTGTGGTGGTTCTTGTGTGTCAAGGTGTCCATGACAAGGACAACACTGGTAAGAGTCTGACCTTGTCCTCCTGTGACTTAGAGGTGGGACAAGTTGTTGCCTCTATGTGTAACGTGAGCCATGCTGGGAAAGGTCACCCTCTAAAGTAATTCTCCTGCCTGGTGTCAGAGTACCTGCTGTGGGATGGACTTAGATTTTAGTTCTGCTTCTCAGTAACTACATAACTTGGGCAATAACAAGAACAATTACAGAAGCAGCACTCACTGAATCTTACTATGCACCAGCAACCATCAGAGGCACTTTACTCTTATGTGCCTCCAAACAATTATGAGGGGTACATAGTAGTACTGTCCTCATTTCACAGGTGAAGAAAATGAAAGAAAGGTCAGGGAATTTGCTTAACATCAAAGGCAGCAAATTTTATTGTCTTTGAATATTTGTTTCTTTTTCCATAAATAGGAATAATTTTACTTGCAGGGTTATTGTGAAGATTAAAGAAATAATAAAGGTAAAAACCTGACCATAATAGATGTTCGTTAAATAGATATTACTAATCCCTTAATAGTAAAAATCTTTTGCCTAACACCCTCCTGATCTGAGCCCCAGCTTCTCCTGTTTTGTAGAGGTTGCTTACCTACCAAACTCACAATCTAACTAAGAAACAGGAAAGAAACACAAAGCAATCAAAATAATCCAATCGAAATAAGCAATCAAACAATCCTCTTGCCCATTATCCTAGCAGAGCCCGGGGGACCTTCCTGAGCGTCTGTTTACTCTGAGAAGAGCTGGCTCCAAGGAGCTGAGCTAGAGGCTTCTCAGCTCAGGATGATTATAAATGCAAATTGGAAAGCAAAGAGGCTGCTGGGAGCAAGCACACTGTCAGCAGCAAGTCGGGACACCTGACAGTCTGGCTGCAGTAGTGGGAATGGAAGCATCCTCACAGACCTCCAGAATGCAAACTGCAGTGTCGGCTTTGTGGGGAAGCATAACCCTTATTATCGGTTCTCTGAGAAGATTCTCCTGGCACCTCCTTGCCGATTTTGGCAAAGTTGGTTCTCATTAACACCTCATCCACGCCTGTTAACAGCTCCAGTACAGTCTCTGTTGCCCTAAACTAATTTGTCTTTAGTATCCTCCTCCTGATGAGATGGGAAGGGCATTAGCACATTCATCTTTGTGTCACCAAGCCTCTACCTTAACGGATCCTCAATATATGTTTGTTGAATAAATGGCTACCAATTTAATGTGTTACAAGAGAAAGAGACAGAAATTTAAATTCATGTTTTCAAAGCTAGGAAATAATGCATAAGATTTTGAAAAACTTAGTTTTTGCTTAAACCGATAAGCTTCAATAGTCTGGAAAATTAATGTCAGCGTGGAGCATGGCGTCACCTGAGGGTTCTAGATAAGCAGACATCGTCCTGTACAGTAACCCATAGTGGAGGAGAAGATCCACATGAAGAAAGGAAACCAGGTCTTCATGACAGTCTGGGAAATCTGGTGAGAACAGAGGAGGATACAGTACACAATGCTACTGAAGATGAACATGAGAGCTATCACGGTTGTCCGGATGGCCACTTCCTTCTCTGCCCTTCTAAATGGCAAACATCTTAAGGAGAACCGTGGAAGACTGATTTGAGTTACTTGGTAAGGTGGCATCAACCATCCATTTGAAAGAATTAGCATAATAGCATGATGATAAAGTAAGATAATTTATCAGCTACATGATGAAATATTTACTTTTCAGAAAAGGGCTATCTCACAAAATGTAAAGAAGAAAGCCTTTGGCTGACAAGGGACTAGACCCCAAACAGACTCAGGAATGGAAAATGTGTATCGAGATAAAAGTGTTTGCAGGGCTAAGGGCATGAGGGACGGGCAGAGAGGCAGTGAATAAGGAGAGGCTAACCTGCTGTTGGGGATGGAATGTAAGGTAGGGTTATGAACTGGAAGTCCAGATAAGCGGTGGAAAGAGCAGACGTCTAGGAATGGTTTCTGGAATCTGAATTCAGAGGGGCCCGTGCCCATCTTCCTCTGCAGAATCAGACACATAGCCAGGTCCCAGAGCAGAAGTACCCTGGTAATGTGCCTGGGCACACAGGCGTGAGCAGCCCCATGCAGCCCCTTCCCAACCCAGGAATAGAGGAATAATTTCTATGTGCCTAGGCATAGCAGGGAGGGGACAGGGGCTATGCAGAGTCAACGAGCTGTGCACAGCTGTGTGCTTCATGGAGACAGTGAAGTCTTGCCCCCGAGAGTATCGTTTCAGTGAGCTGAGAGAAACTCAGACAGAGCAGCCTCAGAATGGGTCTCTGAGTGGAGTTTACAGAAAATCAGATGAGAAAGAGCAACCAAATACTGGCAAAGTGAGACAGAACTGGTACCATATGCCTGCCCTGTAGGTCATGCCTTGGTACTAAAGAAGGCCCCAGAGTTAGATAGATCCTTAATGAAGCAGACTATTTCAACCTCATGTGGAATGTCTACTTTTTGTCATATAATGATGAATCCTAACCCAAAACACACTTTCAGGGTTACTGCCCAGGCTGGGAGCCACAGACTTCACGTTTTTCTTTGTCTTAAGTGGATGGAAATAGCTAGTTGTGATGGCACATGTCTGTCACCCTCTTGGGGGGCTGAGGCAGGAGGATTGCTGTGAGTTCAAGGCCGACCTGGGCTATGTAGTGAGTTTGATGCCAGCCTAAACTATACAGCAATACCCTGTCTCAAAAATTAAATAAGGAAAAAAAAAAAAAGAGAGAGAGGGGGACACAAATGGCTGACTAGAGGAGGAGTCAGGTCTGAGGTGTTGAGAGAATCACTGAAGCCACCGGTACCCTGTAGTACAGGAAAGTCTTACACCCTGAATCAGAATATTAGTAGGAAAGAAGATACATATAGATCAAACCTAACAACTGGAGGGGAGAAATGGAGTCAGTATGGGGAACACAGTATGGCTGGTCCACACCTCTCCAGTCCCCTGCCCCTTCCGGGAGCAGCCATTAGGACAGCACTCCAAATGACCTGAGAGAAGGAACAAGCGAATGAGAGCCGAGGAGACTGTCGTCCTGGCTCAGACTCTGTATATACCAGCCTCTTCACCACAAAAGCTCTAATCCAAACGCCGGGGCATGGTGCAGCCTGGCCGCATCCTCACCGGCGCCCACTGAGGGTAAGGGAATCCACCACCTTCACCCTGGCAGAGTGAAGATAAACGCAGACGGGGACAGCGAGTTTCTGCGGGTGAGCACTCACACCTCAGAGTGAATCGCTGATTCCTGCGGTTTCGCGCCAGCTACTGACCTCTGCTGCAGACTCGCTCACCCTAACGCAAGAGGGCCCCCGACTCCAGGGTCCTTCACCTGCTAGCGAAGCTGCCTGCAGATTCTGCCACCACAAGAGGGCAGGTGGGGAAGGGTACCTAGACCAACACCAGAGACAGCATCAGATTCTGCCCGCGAGCCAGGAGAGTGAATTTCTAGGACTGGGTTTGTTGGGGCTTTGCAGTGGAAGGAAAGCGGTGATACTGGTGTGGCTGCGTATCATCAGCCTGCAGTCAAGGCAAGAAGGGCTGGCGTGAGCACCTGGGGGTTTTGGCAAACTGGTCACGAGTGGATTGCACGTACATTTTCTTGTTGGAGTGTTTGGACTGAGTTCTTGCCAGATATTTTCTGTGTTTTGAGTTTTTTCTCCTTTCCTTTGCTTTGCTTTGATTAATTTGGTGTCCATGTTATCTCATCTCTCTATCTAGTTTTTTCAAGTATTTTCTTGTTTCTTACTTGTTTCTCAAACTTTTTAAATGCCTCCTCTCAGGTTTTTAGTTTACCATATTCTGTTCTTTCAGTCACTCTCATCTTCTCTCATAGTAACTCTCTGTCCTCTCCATTCTAGTCCCTTTGCTCCTCCTTCTCTAGGCTCCTGTCTTCTCTCTCCTATTTTCTACATTACAGGTACACAAATTTATCAACAGGTTCTGACAGCCAAATAGCTTTCTTCAATCCCAAAATACACTTCCTTCCTCCTGTACACCCTCTCCCCCACAAATGTCTTCTTAAAACTCTCAATGCTAAACCTTCAATCCAAAAAAAAGTTCCCCAACAAAATCTGACTCCATATCTAATTTTTCCTCATATATCACTGTTCTCCCATCTACTGCTAAAGACTTACACTCCTTTTTCATGCATCTCTCAATCTTTCTTTTCCATTTCTCTTACCACACTGTAGAACAACTACTAATAATAATTGAATATAGGCTGAAAGAGTATTGATTAAGGGTGAAAATGAAAAAGCATAAAAGTGATGTATGCTCTGATCTGTTTATGCTGTTAGAACCAGAAGTAACTCTTTCCTCAAAACACAGAGACAGAGTCAAAATCACTTAAATAGCTGAAGGGGTAAATACTATCTCAGGACAAATAAAACTAAAAACACAACACAGGAAAAAACGTATCTTACTAGAAAATCTTTCTATCCAGTATAAGTTCTTATCCTACTGGACCACAACCTTCAGCACCAAAAATAGAATTAAAGGGGAAAGGCCCCCAAACAAAAGGCAAATATACATAGGCACACGATCATGGGAAAACAAGGCAACAAAATATCCCCAAGGTCCCCCTACTCTCCTAATGCAGACTCTGGGGTCACAAGTCATGAGGAAAGCGGATACCAAATAGTGGAGTTCTACAAATTGTTTAAAGCAGAGATAAAGATCCTTGGCAAGTTCAGAGGACATGACCAAAGGATTATAGAATCATCACACAGAATGACCTGAAGATTTGGGGGAAACAAATTAAGAAATGGAAGAGCTGACCAAGACAGTTCAAAACATGAATGAAAAATGTTCCAAAGATGTAGAATTGACAGAAAGATATCAGACAGAAATTCCAGATATCAAAAACTGTTTGGAATTCTTAAATTGCAGAAATGGTCAATTTCTGAAATTGAGGACAAAATGGTAAATTATGACAAAGTTCCCAGAATAGCCTCAAAAAGTTAAGAGAACAGGAAAAATTCATCCAATAGTTGCTAGATGATACAAAGAAGACCAACCTAAGTCTACTCAGAAAGAAACTAGAAGATAACACACATAGAATAATTAATTTGTTTACAGAAATAATGATAGAAAACTTGCCAAATATGAAAAAGAGTTCAACTTACATGTATGCGAGGCTTACAGAAACCAACCCTGATGAAAAAAAGAAGCTTCCCATGATACACTGTAAGTAATATGCCAGCTGTCCAACAAAAAAAGCCCAGTATTTTCAAAATGGTCAGAGAAAAACAAAACAAAACAAAACAAAAAATCACATATAAAGGTAAAGCAGTTAGAATTATGGCAGACTCCTCAACACAAACTTTAAAGGCCAGAAGAGCTTGAAGTATCTCAAACCCTAAAAGGAAAGACTTCCAACCCAGATTAACATATCCAGAAAAACTTTCCTTTAAAGTAGATGAAGGAACTAGGACATTTCATGAAAAAGAACAGCTCAAGTGACTTATGATTACTAAACTAGTAACCCAGAAAATATGCAAGAATCCAGATGAAATAAATAGATCAAGCACGGAAAATAGATAAAAATGAAGAAAATCAAAAAGAAAAAGGAGTCGCCAACTAGAAAGAGCCCAATGTTAGCAACTAATCAACACCTCTCAGTAATATCCTCAGTGTTAATGGCCTTAACACTCCAATTAAAAAACACAGACTGCCAGAATGAATTGAAAAACAGAATCCAACTGCCTGTTGCATTCAAGAAACTCATCTAATCCAAAAAGTTATTTGCAGACTAAAAATTGAAGGATGGAAAACAATATTTCATGCACCAATAGGCCGAAAACAAATAGAGGTAGCAATTTTAATGCCAGAAAATGTACACCTCAAGCTAAAATTGATCAGAAAGACAGAGCATGTCACTACATACTAATGAAGGGAACAATTCAACAAGAAGAGACAATGCTTATAAATATGAATGCACTGAATATTGGAGCACCTGTCTTCATAAAAATATACTGCTGACTATAAAAGATCAAATAAATACTAACAAAATCATAGTTGGGGATATTACACTCCACTTTGAAAAATCCTGAAAAAATAGACAGATTCCTAGATGCATACAAATTACCAAAAATAAACCAAGAAGACATAAAAATATTAAACAACCCACCAGTAATAACAAATAATGAAACTGAGGCAGTAATACAAAACCTACCAACGGAAAAAAGAATCCAAGACCAGATGGAGTCACTGCTGAATTCTACAAAACTTTTAAAACAATAATATATTGCCAATAGTCTTCAAACTCGTCAATTAAATTGAAAGGAAAGGAATACTTTCAAAGTCATCACTGGAAGACAGCATCATTCGAGTCCCCAAACCGGAAAAAGATCCAACTAAAAAAGAAAACAGCAGGCTTATCTCCTTCATAAACACAGAAGCTAAAATCCTCAACAAGATATTGGCAAATAGGATGCAACATATTATCAAAAGGATCATACATCATAACCATATTAGGCTTTATCCCAGAGATGCAAGGATGGTTCAATATACACAAATAAATAAATTTAATACACCACATAAATAGAAGTAAGGACAGAACACATGATTGTATCTATAGATGAGAAAAGGCTTTTGACAAAATTGAACACCTTTTCATGATAAAAAAAAAACCTCTAAAGAAAGTTGATACAGAAGGACTTTACTTGAATATCGTAAAAGCAATTCATGAAAAATCAACTGCCAGAATCATATTAAATGTGAAAAAAACCAAAAGCTTTCCCTCTAAAATCAGGAACAAGACAAGAATGCCTACTATCACCTCTTCTTTTCAACATAGTACTCGAAACATTAGCCAAAGCAATTGGGCAAGAGAAATAAATAAAGAGGATACATACAGTAATAAAAGAAGTCAATCTATCATTATTTGCAGATGACAAGGTGCTCTACATAAGAGACCCAAAGAATTCCAATATACACTCTTAGAATTAATAACCAATCTCAGCAATGCAGCAGGATACACAATTAAGACATAAAAATCAATATAATTTGTGTATACCAATAATGAACTTGTGTATACCAAGAATGAGAAAGAAATTATAAAAACAACATTCACAATAGCATGAAGAAAAATTAAATACATAGGAATTAACCTAACTAAGTAAGGAATTAACCTAAGTAAGTGAAAGACCTATAGAAAGAAAATCACCATACTCTGAAAAACCAGATTGAAGAGGACATCAGGAAATGGGAAGTTGCCCCTGCTCCCAGATAGGCAGAACGAAGACTGACCAAATAGTCATACTTTGAAAATCGAAACATAGATTCAATGCAATCCCAATCAAAATACCAACAGCATTCCTCACATAACTAGAGAAATCAATCTTAAAAATAATAAGGAACCAGAAGAGACCCAGAATAGCAAAAGCAATCCCAGGCAACAAAAGCAAAGCAGGAGGAATCACTATACCTGAATTCAAGATAAACTACGAAGTAACAGTGCTAAAAAATGATGTGGTATTGGCATAAAAAAAGATATGTGGACCAATGGAACAGAACAGAGGAAACAGAAACATCCCTGAACTCATTCAGCTATTTGATCTTTGACAAAGAAGCCAAGAATATACATTGGAGGAAAGATAGCCTAGTCAACAAATGGTGTTGTGAAAATTGAATACATGTTTGCAGAAGATGGAAACTGGACCCGTATCACTCACCATATACCAAACTAAAATAAAAATAGGTCAAAGATCTAAATATTAAAATAGAAACATTGAACTTACTGTAAGATAAAATAGGTAAAACACTTGAAGTCATTGGTGTAGGTCAGAATTTTCTGAACAGAACTCCAACTGCAATTGAAATAATAGCAAGAATCAACAAATGGAATTCTGCCAAACTAAAAAGCTTAAGCACAGCCAAAAAAAAAAAAAAAAAAAAACCAAAAAAAAAAAAAAACCCAAAAAAAAAAAAAAAAAAAAAAAAAAAAAAAAAAAAAAAAAAACCCCACAAACAAACAAAAAAACCCCAAAAACAATTAGTAGAGTGAAGAGACAACCTATAAAATGGTAAGAAATTTTTGCCAGCTACTCCTCATACAGAGAACTAGTATCTAGAATGTATAAAGAACCTCCCAAAATTAGACCACCCAAAATAAAAGACCCAATCAAGAAAAGGGTAAGTGAAATGAATAGACACTTCTCAGACACATGGTCAACAAAGTTATGAAAAAATGTTCTACCTCTCTGACTATGAGAGAAATGCAAATTAAAACAATCCTAAGATTTAATTTTACAGCAGAAAGAATGGTTATCATCAAGAAATCAAAGAATAACAAATGCTGGCATAGCTGCAGGGAAAAGGAATCCTTCTATATTGTTGGTGGAACTGTAAACTAGCACAAACATCATGGAAATTAGTATGGAGATATCTCAAAGAACTAAATTTAGAAATTTCCCATTTGACCTAGATACTCCCCTGATAGGTAGCTTCCCAAAAGGGCTAAAGACATCATATTATCGTGATGCATGCATATCAAGGTTTATAGCAGCACAATTCATAATAGCTAAATTCCGGAAGTATGCCTATCAACAGACAAATGGATAAAAAATGTCTCTATACATAATGGAATACTACTTGTCTACAAAGAAGGATGAATTCAAAACATTTGTAGGAAAATGCACACACCTGGAAAACATAATGTTAAGCGAAATAAATCAGATACAGAAGGCTAAATCCGACATGATATCTCTCATTTGAGTAAGATAGAGTACAAATAAAGAGCAAAATAAAGGACCGATAGAAAGAAACAAGAAGATAGAACTTTTGTGAGGGTAGGGGAGGAGAGAAAGGGGAAGTAAAAAGATTTAAGATGTGTTACATGTATCAAATACTCAAAATGAATGTAAATATTATATGTCCTAAACATGAATTTAAAATAATAATAATAACAATAAGAATGAAAACAAGGAAAGGAGATTTGGAGGAGGGAGTGAGGTGGGTGGGAAGGAGATTAAATAAAAGTCAAGCCGAGTTATGTTCATGCACTTATGCCTTAAAATGTATGTGCACTTCATGTAATGCAAACAGATACTAATAAAAAGTAATAATAAAACAAAATAACCAGAATAAATAAATAAATAAATAAATAAATAAATAAATAAATAAATGGAAATAGTACATTACTGATCTCTTTTAAATGTCAGAATTACCTGAACCCAAGCTTGAAAGGGCAGCCTGTGTCGGTCCAGTTGAGTGTAATGAAATGAGCTGAAACGTGCTGGAGGTGGGAGAAGGTAAAGCACTGGACCCTTCCGGGCCAGCCCTTTCCGAGAGGCTTGCTGTCCCTTCCACAAAGGCTGCTGTGGCTCCAGCTCTCGAGACCCCTCCTCTGACAGCTGTGTGACAACACATAGAAGGACAAAAGGACACTTAAACCCATGACAGCCTCTCAGTGAAAGCGCATGAAAAAACAAACCCAGGTCTTGTGTTCTTCCAATTTCTATAATCATGAATTCCATTCTGCTGTTGAGACAGATGCCTGGGAATGCAACTCTGGGAATTCAAATGAGCTGAAACCTTCTGGTTCAGTCCATTTCTTTTATAAATTTGTTTTCTGTTGCTCTTCATTCACATTTCATACCCCTGACAGATTATTTTTAGGCTCCGTACTTTATAGTTTTCAGAGACATAAATAAATTTCACATGAAAAATGAAACCTGTGAAATTTCTCTTCTCTGTGGGTGAAAGAACTTACAGCAGGCACCTAGAGCAATTTTGCAAATCGTACCAGAAACAAGAATTAAATTTCACCAGTGAGTACAGTTTTACACACCTTATAAATTGTACCGCAAGTAACATTCTAGAGGCCAGCTGGAATGTAATATCTCGCCATTATTTGGCAATCTGAAATAAGTTCAAACCAGACAAAATTATTATGCTATCATCAATACTGTTAACTTGGAAGCCTTGTTACGAGACAAAAGTGTGTGTTGAATAAAATGAAACAAGGAAATAGTGCAAGTCACAAGTAATTTTCATTAATATCGTATTAGTTGGCTTGGGCTGCTACAACAAAATACCATAGATTGAGCAGCTTTAACAAGATAACTTTATTTCATCACAGTTTTGAAGGATGGAAGAGCAGGGTGCCACCATGCTTAGTATCTGGTGCAGGCTCTCATTCTGGCTTACAGATAGCTTCTTGTACTATGTGCTCACATGGCAGAGAAGCAGATATTTTTCTCTCTCTCTTCCACTTTTTATAATGCCACCATCCTACTGGATAGAGCCCCATCTCAGGATCTCATCTAACATTAATTACCTTCTAATGACCCTGTCTCCAGATGCAGTCACATGGAAGGAGAGAGCTTCAGAATATACATTTGAGGGGGACACAAATGTTCGCTCCATAGCAAATATCTCGTGCACGATTTCAACAGTTACTTCGCAGATGTATCCCCTTTGTGTAAGAATTTTGGATTGTGCATACCTTGTGCTTTGGCATCCTTGTTGCCTTTAAAACTTTCAACATAGACCACAGAGGTAAGAAATCAGTAAAAGCAGCACTGAGACCCGCAGTCTGGAAGCAAATAGTCCCTCATTTGGCCAATAACGAGGATATTTTAATTCGTTCTAATAAATGTGGACTCTTTCTTGTTATATCAGAGACGTTTCCTTGAACATAAAGTTTTCCCCCAAAACGAGCTGCTTAGGACACAGCAGGAGCCATTGGCGAACAGTTCCTGGGGGTCAGGAAATTTGAATCCCTTATGAACTTCACTAAGGTACCCCCCTACAAATATTCTCCTTCTCCCAACATCACACTAGCCTACACTGATTTTTGTATACTTTCTCTTGTAAAATAAATGTGCCATTTAAGAAATCCATAGATAAATCTCTCTGTATAAAACCACGTCTTCCACCATTCATATCCTTACCTCCAAGAGCAAGTTTACAAAATCATCAAGATTCCAAGGTTTTCTGTCTCCCACAGGCCTCACTTTATTCAGTATCTGAACACAAATTGATCTTCCCTTCTCTGAGTTTTAACAGAACGTACATATCCTGTTTGTAAAATCACTTGGCAATTAACTGTTCCTCGTGGTTTTTCTTAACTCCAAAGCTAATCTCAGGTACCATTAGTTCTCCATGAAAATTTGTGGGTAAATAAATGTGTGTTTCATCTCAATGGTTACCTAAAAATACTAGGCACAGAGTCCGGACCATCTTTTGAATATCTTAAATTGAAAGTTCTGTAATATTTTCAGTGTTTCTGACTATTTGGGCCCCAAGTAGGTAGTACCACTTTCATTGTAACAAGGTAACAACAGAATAGCACAGGGAGAATTAATATGCAAATGATGCTTTTGTAGTAAGTGAAAGCTAAATGAATGCAAGGTGCTGTACATGCAAAAAATAAATGGTTATGAAATGAAAAGGTGCTTGAAGAATTACGTGATTGCTGAACACAGAATCATATAAGCACATCAAACTCTAAGGGACTGAGCTTGAAAGCCAACAACGTGTTCATCCTGAAAGTGGCAGTTTCAGTAGAGTAGTATTACTAACCAGATTAAGTTGGTGATTGTTAACAGGCTTTAGTTATTTTGTTTGTTGTTAATTTACAAATTTGTTTTGGATTTATAGCTATATAAGAGCTGTCACATATAGACTACAACTGGTTTGTAGGGTATGTATTTAAGTCACATTACAAAATAAACAAATTAAGTAAACAGTAGAATTTCATAAGCCTTTTAACAATTATGGTTTTAAAACACTACTATATTGTGACATTTTTTATTGTGACTTTTAAGTGCTTGTTTCAATCTTTTACTAAATGATGATTTCTGTCTATTATTGTCTTGTTGTCCCAAATAAAAGGTAAATGCAGAGCAGAGCTGAGCCGTTGGGTTATTTGCATCCTCCTTGGCGTGGGTGGTGATGACATCATGGGTGCCTACTTGTATTCGTGGATTTTAGCTCTTTGATTAAGCATACTTCCTAACTTCCCATCCAGAATATTTCATATTTGTTTGTTTAAAAATCCACTTTTGGGGGTGGGAATTTAGCTCAAGTGACAGAGCACTTGCCTAGCAAGCACAAGACCCTGAGTTCAATCCCCAGTACTTCCCAAGGTTCATGTGAATAATCGCTTGCCCTTAGTGAATATGCTCTGGGTGCCAAGAACTGCTTGGGAGCATCTTCTACAGAATATCTCACTTTAAATTAATCACCATTGGAAAGCAGGTGGGAGAATAACCAGATTATCTCTATTCATTATGACAAAACCAAGTCATAGGGAACTTAAGTGCCCGTTCAAGGGTCACACAAGTAATTAGTGGTAGCATTAAGGTTCTAAACAAGATACACAAAGCTCATTGTTCATCCTTATACTACCTGCATTTCAAGTTGGTTTCAGAATGTAAATGTTACTATTCTGATGCCTCCTTATCATGTGAAGCTCCATCAGAAAAGTGATGAATGAAGAGAAAATGTCCGCATTCACTCATCAGGGAGGTATGTGGCTGCTATATTATTTATTGAATACCTAACCTATAATGTCTATGGTAACAGTATAAACAACAAGGTATAAATTACTTAAGCCTCAAATATCTTGAATGGATACATCACTGAAATTCAAATATTTAGGCAGGGGATTTAGCTCAGTGGTTAAAGTGCTTGCCTAGCAAGCACGAGGCCCTGAGTTCTATCCCCAGGACCAAAAAAGAAAAAAAGATTCAAATATTTTGATGTTCATTTAACATATTATTCATATTTTATTTTGCTTGGAATAGTGCTTGGCAGATAAATCACATTCGAATAGTTGTCTGAACTCCTTGCAACCTCCTTTTGTAAACTTCAAAATATTGTCCAGGGTTAAGTTCATCACTCAGATGCGAAGCTCACTTTATTTTCAAGGTCTATTCATTTTTTACCATTAAAAATCTACTAATTCTTAGATTGTACCTGGATGCTTGATAAAATGGGCTATGACAAAGATGACTTGGTGTTTTTATGATTGAAATGATATAATCCGTTTGGACATAATGGATTACTAGAATAATGGCAAATGTGTTCCGTTGCAGGAGATCAATTCAAAGTCTTCAACATGCATTATTTCTACTCTATCGTTTTATGCCTGCCATTTTTGTCTTAACAGCCAGAGGACTGGGCAAAAAATTTGATTTTCCATAATATCTTCCCTGTTTCTGCCCCTGATGATGAGATTGTCTCTCTTGTAATTCTATAGCCTAGTGTATCATGTCACAGTAATGATCAGTTCTGTCCCAGATTATACACCAGGCTAACGCCAGGGCATTATCAGAGTGCTATGTATGTGACAGAATGAACTGTGGTCCATCCACGATAGTTCCTACAATGTAATCAGGCATTAATTCACCCTTTTCTTCAACACACATTTATTAAATACTTATTATGTTATAGGAGCCAGGAGCTTCTGCAGATGCAGGGAGGAGGTCCAAACTACTCAGAAGGGACTCACATTTTGGAGAGATGTACAAATAACAGTTATGAAGTGAGGCATATTTAATTTCCTTTTTAAAAAAATAAGTATATGCTGTGAATTACATTCATTTTAGGGAATTAGTGCATATGCATATTGTATCTTTTTTGCTCCTCTCCACTCTCCCCTCCTTCATTAGATCTTCTTTCCATCACCACAGAGTCTATCTCCCTGTTTCCTGCCAGCTCTCTTATTTTATTCTTTATATTTTGGCTTTCTCATAGTAGAGCAACCATGTGATATTTAACCTTCTTCTTTAGCATTATGGTCTCAAAACCCATCTATTTTCCTACAAATGATTCAAAGTTATCCTTGTTTATTGATGTGTATCAGTCAGTGCTCACTGTATTCACCAAAAAATATATATATACTTACACACTTCAGGGAAAGAAAAACTTGTATAACTATTTTAATAATAAATTTATTGAGACATTATGAGAGCAACGCAAGTTACCTTTGGCCTCTACAGTTACAAGAGGTGCTCACAGTGGTGGCCATTAGCTTCCAGACCCGTATTAGTACAGTGAACTGCTGCTTGGCTAACCTTGGTCATTGAGATTGCTGCTCAAGCATTTTCAAACTCTTCTCTATAGGCCAGCAGTATAGTGGATTTTCTGTAATACACAACATCCTCTAGGGTCTCCCATATGATGGTAACACCATCTGTTGAAAAAACATCATGCTATTTTTCTTTTCCTGAAGTGTGTATACTTTTTTTTGGTGGACTCTATTTACAAAGTAAGCTTACTATGGCTGCCTGCAGAGTCAGGTGTGGAAGAGCGCAAAAGGGCTATTTGCATGCTGGAGATCTGAAGGATCCGGTCAAAAGTCGAAGCCTGGACCTCACTGCCCTCCACTGTCCAGTATGAATTCAAAGCAAGTAGTATGAATTCAAAGCAGTATGAATTCAAAGGTCTGCTCTGGAATGCTGAACAGTCTGCACTGGAAATCAGGAGACAAACATCCAAGGCACAGTGAAGGCTGGAGCTCCTCTGGAAGAAGCGAGACTTCCTTCTTTCCCTTTTTATTCCATCCAGGTTATAAGCCTATTAGTGTGGTGCCACTCACACCCGGGGGTGGGTCTTCCCCCTTCTGTAAATCCATCATTCACACCCAGAACTATGCTAAACCCATCAACCAGGTGTTTCTTACTCAAATTGACATAGTTAACTATCACTATCACTTTTTCTCACCCTTTCATCTGTTGATGGGCATGTTAGCTGCTTCCATAATTTAGCTACTGTGAATTGTGCTGCTATAAACATGGGTATGCATTTACCACCATAATAAGATGACTTTCACTCTCTTCTAAGCACCCAGGCCCTATGATGAGCATGTGGTCGGGGTAAGGTGGCAAACACATGGAGAAAGAAGCATGACTCTCAGCTGCTTTCACTTTTTGAAACCTTCTTAAAACAGTACCCAAAGTGAGGGTATAAATGCCCCACGTGTGAATCATCTTTAGAAAGTGTGAAATCTCCCTGAATTTCAGCAAAATGCTGAAAATGCAGTAGCCAGAATAATCACTATTTGAAACCCTGCACTGCTGTTCTTTTTCTTTTAATTCACACGAATTTTAAATTCACACAAATTTTCATATCAGCATATATATTTAAATATAAAAATTTGTTAAATTAGTTAGCACCTCCATTCCACTGCCCATTTTGAAATCCTCATGTTCAAGTACGATGTACACTCAGGAGAAAATGCCAAGTTCTTCTTGGGACTTTTCGTACTTTCTGGCACAGTAAGCAGTCCTATTCTGAGCTGGGTGGGGAAAAATACCATAAGACAAAAAATTCACTTAATTGAAAGGGCATATGATAAGCCCCAAACATCTTTGTCTAAATTAATTAACAGAACTATAAAATTTAATTAAAATCCACGGGGCACAACATTCGGCAACAAAATTATGAGAAAGCTTGTTGAGGAAAGTAACTTTGAAAAACCACAGGAATGTCTCAGAACTAGCCTTTGTTTGCAGAGATAAGAGGAACGATTTGAGTATATTTACAAATCAGTTACCATATAAAGTACCTCAAACTTACACCAGTCTGTTCATGTCATTAAATTAGGTTTTGAGCTAAGTCTATTTTCTTTCTTCTTAGTTTGGATGCTTTGTGTAAATGGTTCCAAGTTTTGCTGACTTATAATCTTGGTACTATGAATGTATATTACAGGAAATTACATAAAAAATATTTATTATCTTTAAAAAGATTTACTTAAATGGTTAAGCCATGTGCCCTAGAATGCTGATTTCATCATCAGCCTTGAGATATTTAACCCATTGACCCAGATTTTCCTGATCTGGTTCTAATAAATGAAATTGGTAGAGAAAAGACAAAATAGGTTCTCTTAGAGTTACGAACACAGCTGGAGGCATATCAGCTCACAAACAACTACTTTTCCAAAACCAAACAAACAAAAAAGATGCTGACAGATTAACTTTGAAACACAGTGCGAATTCTTATTTTCCCGTAAGTTCCTCAAGTGGAACTCAACAAAATTCTCCGTGCCTGGCTCCTCCCCAGCTGCTGCCCATTCCTACTGCTGCGGTTCTAGCTCCCGGTCCCGTCCCTTTCTTCCCTGCCCTTGAGTATAAAGCATCAGCACTCACCAGTTACCCAAACCAAAGCCTTTTGAGTTTCTCCCTCCTCTTCCCTCTCTCCACCAGTCTCTCACCACCCTTATAAAACAGTATCCCCCAAAGGGTCATGGTGCCCCTGCGTGCTGCTCCACGCAGGGAATTCTGTCAGTTCTCCCTTCCTGACTTCTCTGCTTGGTTTTCTGACGCCTTCACTTCATGTTCTGGAACTCGGTGACCTAGATTCAGATGCCAGCTTGGTGACTAACTTAGAAATTCCATCGGATGTTACTATTCAGATCTGTCCTTTCTCAAGCCCTCAGCCAGGCTGCAAGTTGGTCCATTCCAATCTCCATTTCCTGTGTCTGTTACCCTAAGAGAGGGAGCTGAGGGACAGGCCTCCCAGCCGCCATCAGACCGCATCCTACCTGACTCCAGAGGCACTGCAGTGTTCTTCCACTCAAAGCAGCCACTGAATCTGCTGCTCAGCAACCGACAAAATCTGTGGAGTTATTTAGCAGTGCATGTAAAGCCCACTGCAACTGAAGTCAGACTACCACCTCCCCTGCGTTCATGTTTATCCCAAACATTATTTTATTTAACATTCTGTGAGTGGCTGCTACGTGTCAGACATTGGCCTGGGATCTCACATAGTCATTCTGATGCTCTTAGAAAAGTAATATCAAGATGGGGTATGGAGTAGGAAACAATTAAAATACAGAGTGGTGAGAGAGCTAGGTGGAATGGTTAAGAGATAGCCAAGGAGTGCACTTAATTCAGCTTGGAAGCATCAAGTGTGGCAGATTTCCAGAAAACAGCTGGCCCAGTCAAAAACTAAAGAATGAACATGTCCTCTGCCAAGAATTTACCAACCAATGTCTTTCTTTTAAAAGATCTTTTCTTTTTCCCAGAAGGATCCTTACTGAGCCCTTGGAGCTGTTCCCTGAGGCTTTCCTGGACAGTGAAGGCAATGTTAGCGTGTTAAATGTTCTCTCCCGGGTGGTCCTACTGCACTTTCTCCATGCCCCAGAGGACTGCCCTTAACCTACTGCATCGTGATTGGGGAAGGGAACTGGCCTAGCCCTTCGCAGCCCCTTCATCAGGGCACAGAAGATGTCTTTATCCATCTCCGTGGCCAACCAGGCCTGAGACACAATGCTTGTTCATTAGAATGTGATGAATAGTTGATAATACTGAAGAATTACAAGCCACCTTTAATATTTCGAAGTCCATTTCGAAACAAAGAAAAAACCTGTAGGGAAACACTGTCTTTGTTATACAACAATCCTTTTATTCTTTAGAAAATAATACATGAGGAAAACAAAAAGGAATTACTCCCTGTGGAAATGAACAAGGTCTCAGAAATGCTTTCTTATGTTTAGATATTTTCTAGCACTCAAAATGATTTAAGCAGTGGTTATAATTGATGCTCAATTGTTGGGCTGTTAGTCATTTTATCATTCATAGGCTTTAACTGCGTGTGAGGGGGACAATATAGACAACTCATAGGAAGAATCTGAAAGTCCCTAGCCATGCCAATCTGGAACACACACACATACACACACACACACACACACACACACACATCTCTGGGCCGCTGGAATTGAACTAATCTTCATGCAGGACCAATGCGGGGTAGTGTATAGTTTTTGCATACTGCAAGAGATGAGATTTGACAGTACTTCTCTTTCTTTCTCTATCTTCTCAGATCATGAAACTAACAACAATTATCAAAAAGTTTAGTGCCTATTTTTTCATCTGAAAAGGTCATTCCCATTTAAATTGTCTGCAGAGTTCTCTACAGTTTCTGACTTCACATCCTCTGGTGATACAACATAAAAGCTACTTTGGTCACTAGCAAGCTTGAGGTAGCTGAAAACATACATCCATGTGCTTCACCATCTAATGTTGTTTTAGAATTTCATCCAAAATATTTGGAAGACTTCTGAAATATTTGGAAGTGTGTGAGAGGGATGGCAGGCTATTATTTGTTTTGCTTTTCCATCTGGTATTTAATTAATATACTAATAATCACTCTAATTTTTCTATGATGATAGATCTTCTTTTTCTTCGTGGCATGTTTATTTTTCCACTTGGAGACTGAAAAATAGTGTCGATTGGAAGCAACATCTCATTTGCAGCTACTCCACGCAAAGCAACACAAGCACGACTATATTCTGTAGAGGAGCAGGGCTAAATCTAAGATTTTTCCATGTGCCTGGTATTCTCTTAGATGTTAATGTTTATTACTTTCCTATTATTAATTTCAAATTGAAATACTGTGCTAATAACATAAGCAGCATTGCAAAGCACACATGGAACATTGAAAGTTAGAGAAGGATTGGAAAACTTTTACAAATAAATGCATGTCATATCAAGTGTGTTTTCTCCTTTCCCATTTTACCCCTCTCCTGCTAATTAGCTCTGCTGGTTCTGATGAAAGTCACTGAGCTTTGCCCTGACCCCTGGGGGTATCTTGCAGGTGTAAAATTGGGAACCGAGGGACAACTGTGTCAAGAGGAGAGGAAACCTCGGAGAAAATCATTATGACTGCAGGTGAACACGCTGGAAATATCCTCATTGTACTCCGTGAAAAGCCTATTATTGGTGGGGAGAGAATGTAACTACCCAAAAGAAAAGAGAATAAAGGTGAGAAACTGTCATACTGCCGAAGATGATGGCTATGAGCTGTACTTCTTTCCTGTCTCCTACAGGGCCCGTACAGTGCTGAGCAAGTAATAGGTGCTCGATTAATCTTTGTGGATTGCTAGGAAGAGGTTAGTTTGATGTGTATGTTCAAATAATGCTAACTCTGTCCTCCTTTCGATTGTTCTGTGACATATTGCAAACTTCTCACACTGGCAGGCCACCTTGGATCTAAGCCACTGTCACAACAGACTTTGAAGTTCATCAGTGCTACTGGGTCATTGCTGGAATGCAGGCTCTGCTGACAGTCGGCTCCCGTATTCATTCATCACCCTACCAAAATCTCTAAATAACCATGGGTACGTTTTCTTTCTGTCTGAATAGGAAAAAAATGCCCTTGCATGAAGTCCTCCTCCATAATTCTCCAATGCTAGTTGTGACATGCCAAAAACGACTGGGCCCCACTCAGCAGGGCTTCTGCACAGTGCCGAGGGGGGCTGGCGCCCTGGCCAAAGCACATGTGCCAGGTGCACACTGGAGAGCTGGGTTAGCCAGGCGATGATCCACTTCCTGCCTCCTGAATGGCTCAGCTATGTCCTTCTTAAACATCCCTGAAGTTGAAGAGCATGCTTGAGTCCCTCCTCATAATGACTCTGTGGAGTTTCTCATTAAATTTCACAACATTTTGCTTTCTAGCTTTTTTTAATACAAGGAAATAATATGATCAAAGGTAAACTCTTGCTTTTTAAATCTAGTCAAAAGTCATCTAGAGATGAATCTCACAAATAAAATGGCTGATAAGTCTGGAGAATAGCATTGCAAAACCAAAATAAAATACGACTATGGAATAATAAGGTCACTTTCTTGCTCATGAGCTGGTCTGAAATGAGCTAGTAATAATATCAGGAACAACTTTTTTGAACACTAAATCAGAGAAGTATTATGCGTACATTTCACTTAATCCTCATAATTTATGTACAACGAGTACCAAATATTTATGTACCATTTTTTTCCATTTTACAAGGGAAAGAGAAAAGTGACAGAATACCCTGAGTGACATAAGGAAATGTTGGGATTTTAAGCCAGGTGTACCTTGCTTATCTGTGCTCTAAGCCACCAAATTGTCTTTCAAAAAATGGGGCCTAAAGATATTCTCGCACTGTATTATTAAGGCTTTTTAAACACTGTTGGAGACAGGGTCTCACTATGTAGCTCAGGTGGTCTTGAACTCACTATGTAGCCCAGGCTGGTCTCAAACTCATAGCAATCCTCCTGCCTCGGCCTTCTGAGTGCTGAGATTATACATGCACACCACCATACTCAGCTATCAAGGTTTTTAAGAAATGACTCAGACTGTTCAAATCTGGATACGCTGGGCGTGGTATCTTGGGTAGATTTTAGTCTGAAAAATGTGGTCTGCAGAATCAATCGGTATATAGCTGCATGAGGTCAAGGCAATAGTCTGTGACTATATGTTGGGAGTCTGCACTTAATAAAGATGTGGGGAAAGTTTAATACATTCTCTTAGAGACACTGAGGAGAGCAGTTTGACATTACATTATATCAAAGAAACCAATACTAAGATTGTAAAAAAAAAAAAAAAAAGGACAGGGAGGAAATAACAGAGCTCTCCAAGTAAAATATACTCAGTATCGAGATTAGAGAATCGATCAGTCATATTTTCTAATTTTTCTTTTCCCTGTTTTTCATAGAACCTGATAGGATAAAGCAAGAATATAGAAGTCGGTATATAGAAGTTTGGGGTTTTAGATTTTATTTTTAAATGTTATGATTATCCTGAAGATTGCAGGATGTCATGAGTTTGTTCGTTGTAACAGTTTCTTGTGACCATTTGTGTTATGCCCATCTTAAAAGAATCAAACTTGAGGACCAATGTAACGTTAATTAATAGTAACATACAAAAAAAAAAATGGACCAGGCTCAACAGATCCTGGAATACAGATGAGGTTAAGGCAAATGTTAAGGTTTTTTTTTTTATTTCCTCGCTTGAACTAAATGAAATAAACACATGTAATTGTTGAACTGCAGTGTGAATACATACAAAGAGAGAAAAGGGGAGACAGGGAGGAGAGGTGGAAAGAGAGGGAAAGAACGGTGGAAAGGAAGAGGGCGAAGGAACTCAACATCAGTGTGGTTTGTGTTACTTGTTTCTACCCTGTCGGTCATACTTGTTTAGAAAACAGATTTATCATCTTTGGTTGTACATTTAAAGGACAGTCACTAAATTCATAATGGATTCGGGTGTTTTTAAAAATATTTAACAGATTTTTACTGGCAGAGAAACTAGTAGTAGAACAAATAATCCTATATTGTGAAATCTTTGAAGATGAAAAGCTTAAAAGAGAAAAAGTGGCATTTATTTATTAAATGCACAATTCTGGGCATGGCAATCAAAATATCTCAAGGCATCAGGATATTCCTCAGTTTCTGACACTTTCAGGCTCAGAATTTAATTTCAACAGGCTCAGAACGTTATTTCGCATAGTTTTGCAACTCATTACAGAAGATAATCTTTCCTTTTGAACGGAACCCTTTATTTTACAGAAATGTACAACTATGTCACTATTGAGATTCAGGTTTGTTTCCCTTCTAATTAGTGTATCAAATGCACAAATACTTTTGAGAAACTAAAAGAAAAACAGTAAGTTACAAAGCAATTTCTGAAGTATGCTTATATATTTCTCAGGGATTCATAGTAAAAGGTAAAGAATTATTACATTTTATGCTAACTTCAGTTATTTTCAGGAGATAGCTTTGTAGATGTCTTTTTAAAATTTTTTGTGATTTCCAAATCATTTTCTAAATTTCTTACAAGAACAAATGCTACTTTTGCAAACAAGAAAGCAAAGTCAAGTGCTAAATTTTATTTACAATTTGGCATGAAATACAAAAACCTAAATCAGAATGAAATAAGAGGAAGTGGGAGGAAGGTGTAAGGGTTGGTGACAGGAGGGATAAATATGAGCAAAACATATTATATACATATGGAACCCTCCCCCACTATGAAACTAGGGGAAAGGGTTAGAGCTAGAGGGTGATGTAGGGTGAAAATGATCAAAATATGTTGTGTATTCGTAGGAATCTGTCAAAGTGGAACTTATTCATCTGCACAACCAATAAAAAACTCAAAAAAAGAAATAAAGAAAGATCCCTAAATTAAATATGTTCAGAGTGTCTTCTCTTGTTTAGACTCTTCCTTCTACCACAGACCTAAGGGATCTACTTGACCATAGACCTATAAAGGATCTACTCGACTGATTTATATATTTATAGGGAAAATATGATCAATCTTTAACATGAGTTATCTGCTTTTCTGTCTTTAAATTTAAGTTGTTAATAATAGGCTGTCAAGGTTTTTTAGATAAGACGGAGTTCACCACAGCAAACTTGAAGCATGACACCACCAAATCGGTCCATGCTACACATTATGACAGACAAGCTGAAAGGTGAGAGTAATGTCAGCCCTCGCAGCATATTCCATTTATTCCCTATAGTGGCCAGGCGCCACCAGACCGTTCCTTAAGGTTGCACTATCTCTCTATCAAGTGACCCCTAAATTCTGCCTCGAAGTGATAAAATGTTTTATTTTGCACAAATCCAATAAGAAAACTAGGACCTGTGGGGCCATATCAAAGCTTAACTTAAGGAGGACTGCTTCAGGAGTCATGGTCAAAATCTCTTTCCCCCAGGGGAAGAAGGCGTCAGGGAGGATCTGACCTGCTTCAGCTGAGGCAGACTGACAGACGCCCTCTGCTGAAACTGGGAACAGTGAAATTAGGAACCGTGAAGAAGGGAGCCAAGCTGAAATCAAATCTGACAAGAAAGAGAGTGGAGCCTCCCTAATGAAATGGCCAGAAGCAGGTGTCAGGAGGTAGGGAACTAAATCAGGGATACACAGTGTTGGAGATGACTTAAAAAGATTAGTTACATAGTTTGTGGAGCCCAGTGTGAAGTGAAAATTATTGAACTATCACAGTTGCTTGTTTGAAAATTATTTAAAATTTCTGGACGGCAGCAGATGCAGAGTATTAAGCTGCACACAGGACCTTCTGAAGCCAGCCCGCTGCAGGAATGGTTTATGACCGGGAAAAAGAGGGGCACGCCTGATCATCCTAAAGTGGCTCTTACTTACTCATCAGCTCACCCGGGATAGTGTGGGGACACAGAATGCACCAAAATGAAAGAATCAAGTAGAAAGAATTTTTTTTAAAAATGGAAAGTATAGTCACAGGAAATGTTCAAATGTAGGATGCAATCTTCAGAAATAATTCCAGTGTGTCGTGGGCTATTTGGACCCGAGGTCCAGAAGATCCCTTTGAACTCAGATGCTACACTTGTAGGCTGGTTTGTAGAGGCTAACCATCATTTCAAACTGTTTTGCAGAGTATGGGTTCTGTGAGACCCGAGTTTTCCATCTATTCCCAATTCCAACTGGGCTCATTCTCATGAATATTATAGTCCTGTTTGTCAGCCAGTTCCACCTTGGAGGCTCTAACACAGCATTCCTTGTTGCCTGCTTAGCCTTAAACCACTGCCCGGCTGGTACATAGTGCCAGAGACCTCTTGGAGCTTCTCTTTTCATCTTGAAACGGAAGAATTAGGAATACTACATTAGGTTTTGTCCTCTGCTCAACTGCTTATCTCCTCATGGTGGATTGTATAAATTGTCCCTCTATTTCATTTCTGCCTGTGTCCTCACCCTTCGCCATCTGACATTGTGTTACTGGCCACGCAAGTCCACATGCTCGCAGCTCCTAAACACAACACATGGAGGACCACTTATTTTGGCGAATCAAAAGGGCTTTACTCAAAGTTAGCTCCAAGATGGCGGGGAGGGCTTCATATTGCCACCAATCACCATCTCACCATGTTTGTGTGTACAAGGGCCTCTTATGGTAAGGAAGAGAGGGAAGAGGGAACATGGAAGACAATAGGCAACTCCAAGCTGGTTTTATCTTTCCTACACCCTTTCTACTCCCTCCCTTTCCCGTGGAAACAAAACAGGACTCTGACCTCCTGGGGCCCGTGTCTGCATATTTAGTCCCTTCATCTGGGCTGAGGAGGGGAGGAGGGGATGGCTATGCCCCAGATGTGAGGAATTGTAGAGAAGTAGCTTGCATCTGAAAGAAAAAAATATATATAACTTTTAAAGTTCCATTTTGGCTTGGCAGTTACAGATGCACTGCTTTCCAGTTAGAGCTAGCACACGTTTCCTTAGCTCACTGGTGGCGGGCTTTACTCTGCGGTTTTATTTTGCCCACAGAAGGCGGGTGGAGATGACGGTGCTAGTTTCACATCTAGACCTTAAGAGACATTATGTGTTTCTACTGGTGTGAATGCCATGAGAACAAGGTGCCCCGGGTGATCCACTGGTCAAAAGCGACAGGCTGAAAGACTTTCGGACAGACCAGATCCGATCTGCGGCTGTAAACAAACCTGCCAAGCCAAGTCTCACTCAGACAAGTAGGAGCTGATCTGTAAGTGTATAAGCAAAAATAAATATTATTTTAGGCTACTGGCTTGTTAGGTAGCATTATTATAATAAAAACTGACTGGGATACTCCTTATCTCCCCAGCACTTTCATATGCTTAAATAGTTAAGTGATGATGAATGTTAAATTAATTATCAGTTTTGAGGAATGTGATGATTCAGAGTTTATATTTTGGAGCGAGAGGACCTGGATTGGAGTCCTATGACTGTCATACCAATTTACTTTACCTCTTTACCTCAGGGCCTGCTTTTATTGAATAGAGATAATAAAATACCCTACTTTTAAAGATTATTATGCAGACTGAATGAGATAATAAAGGTCCTAGCACAGTAATTATCAAGTGTTATTGGTTGCCCTTGAGTAAACACAGGATGTCCAGAGGGCTGCGGATAATTGAAATAGGAATTACTTCTTGAGGCTAAAAGATCCCTGTTGTCACATCGAACACAGTCAAAGCAAATCTGCAATAAAAACAGCACAGTGTGAGAAGGATGAAGCAGAAACATACCACAGTGGTTTCTGCATCCAGTACTATGACATAGCTCTTAAAGCAACAGCCAGGTCATCTAAATACATGGGTTCACCTGGAATGAGAGCCGAAAGGCAAACTTGTCCTGGGGGCCATTATTATTTATCATGGTGCCAAGAGTAAAATGAACAGATGGTCAATTATTTCTGCAACTGTGATAAACAAACTGTGTTCACTGAGGTTGCGGGCGGTGAGTGTAGATCAACTGTCTTGCTTATATACTGAGGGAAAAGGCAAATGAGAACTTTGATATGATAGAAATTGGCTCCAACCAACATCTACAGTCTGCTCCTGGTTCACATGAGTATCGAAATTTTTATTGGCGTATTATAATTTGTATTTACTAATTTATCAGGGGCATCTGTGCTTTAAACACAGGTTCAATTCTGTTCTGTAATCACTTCTTCCTAATTAATTTTTGTGACAGTTAAATGAGATAATGCATGAAAAAGCATTCTGCAAAGTGTAAACAGCCGTACCTTCTGGCTAACTTAATTTAAATGGAATTGCCGAGAAATTAAACATGCTTCTCTGTTCCATTATGGCAAATTATGAGACGTCAAATCTAGAATTAAACTTGATGACAAAATCAAGGAAAATGAATAGTTGCCTGGGGACTGAGAGTGAGGAAACAGCTTTTCCTTCCAGAACCACTCAGAGAGGGCCTAGTCATGGGAACGAAAAGGTGAGCAAACCAAGCGGAAGTACATATGGGAAGTGTTTTGCTATCCCAAATACGCCTCTGCCTTAAAGACTGACTTTATTTTATTTGAACACCAAGAAAATATAACTTGCCACTTGTACACCAAGTAGTTCCTATTGCTTCCGGAGTCTCAATTCCTCTTTGCGGAGCTTCAGGTCTTAAAATAATCTTCAGCATTTAGTTACCACAAATGAAACCTTCTCTCTCTCCATTTTTCTAACCCTTCATCGGCACTTTCTATGATCTATCACAATGTTCAGTTCCCAGGGAAGCGGCATGGGGACAAAAGTCACTTTAAAACATTTTCCCTTCTGTGGACCCCCAAGAGATGCCCAAAAGTCCAAGGTGGGGAAAAGACCACAGGCGGCCTTCATGTCTTACTGGCGCTGTGATCATGGGCAATTCAGGTTCCCGATCCACTAAAAATGGAATGAAATAGCAGCTGCTTAATGGGGATCTTGTCAGCACTAAGTGAGATAAACTTTGAAAATTTAGCTCAGCTTCTGATTGTGTTCATTTAATGGAAGCCATTTTATAGTCACTCAGAGGTAAAGAAGATAGTAGGGTGTCTGGGATGAATATGGCAGGTGGGGAGACATGGCAGCCACAATTGCGAACTGATACGAAGAAAGGATAAAAAGTCATTAATTTAAATTAATTCAAATTTTGTGAAAATTGAATGTCAGGTCTAAGTTCTTTTGAAGTTATAAAAGAAGCAGATGCTAAGAAAGATAAAATTAATAGCATGAAGAAGATCATGGGAGAATGATGAAGCCAGGGAAGAAAAATATTGTTTTTAAGGACATTAGAAGTATTTACATTATGGAACTAACGTGTTCATTGTCTACTAGTCTTGCCTGTTCGTTAATATAGCAGAGCATCTCTGTTTCATAAAACAGCATATATTTAAAAGAGACAAAGCTGCCATTTAAAAAATTAGTGAACATTTTGCCAATCCACATATTTTAATGATAATTTCTTGTAAATATGCCCTCTTGTGCAACTGAACTTTGGAAAACAGCATTTTTGAACCGTATTTTGCATGCGCGCGCACACACACACACACACACACACACACACACACACCCCACACACACATACCCTCCCAAATCCCCCCCAGTCTTTTTCAAGCGACCACACTGAGTCTGGATGAATCTATGTAATTTTGATAAACTATGTCCTATCATATCCACCCAAATGATTTTCAAGTACATTGAACCGTGTATTGGCCTATGGATACTAGTTGGTCCAACAAAGCAAATGAACTTCACCCCTGCTCATTATCAGAAAACAGGTGCCTATCTTTGGTGTCAGGTTAGTCCTGGCCCTGCCAGGGAAACATGATGAGATCTGGCTCGGCCTTCCATTGCAACTTCTGCCCAAGTCGCCGAAGCTGGTGGGGATCATGGAAAGCTGCCAAGCGGAAATGTGTTCATTAGCCTGCCACGTGGGGTGAGCTCTCTGAATTGGTGCCTGTGTTTCGCAGCTGCGTATATTCCTAAGACAATAGCAACACACAATGAAATCAGGCCCAGTCCGCGAGATTGCAGTTGCCCAGCAGGGGCCTTGAAGCCACCCAGGCCTTGGCCAGTGTGCCGAGCACACGCTGGTTTTCCACTGAGTCAGCATCAGAAGGCCAGCAATGTCTTCATTTCTCAGCTCCCGCAGACTTTGTGACATAACTGTCCTAGAAGTCTACTTGGGAAATCTCTTCACTCCCACTGTGAAAGTATGTCCCCTTTCCTGCCACAAGTATTTCTTCGGGGCTTTCCACAGCAGAGGAGACGGTTACAAAGGTTTTTTCATGGGGACATTTTATCACTTGGACAGTTTCTTTGAACTAGAGGACAAATTTGGAACAGGATAAAAAAGGTGAATGACATAGAAATAGCAAAGATATCAGGGATGAGGCAGCCAAATAATAATTTAACCTCTTTGCTCTTGGATTTTAGAAGCAAAAGAGCATTATCCGCTCTTCCACTTCTTCATGTAATTCCTTCCTGAACAAAATTTTTGCCAGGATTACATCATGGGGGAAAAAAATCTCCACACAGCCAGTCTAGAGACTGAATATGTGTTAAGAAGTTGATGAGACCAAAAACCACGCTTGAATGAATCTTTAAGTCTTCTGGCTGCACGTGTGCCTACATGTCACAGATTTTTAGTATGTACAGTTAACACTCTCTTTACAGGGGCATGCAGATCCTCAGGAGATTGCAGACACCTTTAATGACTGTATGTATTTAGGTATGATACACTATTCTTGTAATTAAATACAGTATAACACAAATAAAACAATTACCTGAGGCTCAACTGTAGCAAGAGACTTAGAGAACGTTACTAACCCCTTGCATTTCAGCAAGTCTGGTGTGCAAAAGTCCTACCAAGTTGTCAAAATACATGGTGACCGAAGCAGGGTAACCTCCACGGTCAGGGAACAGAACATCTGGCAAGATACAGAGGTTCATCTCAACACTTAAAAATCACAGCAGACATATTTCCTGGTGTGTGGACAAGAAAACTTAATATATCCAAGAAACTTGATTCGACTTACATCTCATGTACTGCTAAACATTTTTTTCCTAAAAAGTATTTTAAAATGGGCAGGTTTCATAAAAAATCCATATTTCTGGCCATAGCAACATTTGAATCTATGAACTCTGATAGATATGCACCATCATAGACTAAACATTCTTATTTGATAGATAATTTGAATTATTTCCTCATTTCTTATCTAGTTATAAAAAGTGTGTGCAGACCCATATATATACACAAACACATAACACAGTTAAAAGAGGACTGAAGGGAAAGCTAAAATCTCGGTTTGTCTTTCAGTCCTGGCTCTGTCACTAAACCAGGTAGATTATTTGGATAATTTCCTGTGCTCCTTCTAGGCTTAAAAGACTCATCTGTAAAATGAGCCTCTGTAACTTTCTGGCTCCTGTTACATTCTACTACTCCATGTTTTCTTTTCCTTATTAAGAGGAATATTTATTTTAGAACTTCGGTGATCCAGTTTTGTTGTGTTCATTATTAAAATTTATGGAATCATAAAACTATACTGAAAATAAAATTAGACCTACGCTTCTCTGCATAGACAGGAAAAAGTAGAGAGATCATGAAAATAAATAACAAAAAGATGGAGTAAGTACAAGCAGAAGTATGTTCAAATCACCAAGTAAATTAGTTACACTCCAACTTTTACTGTAGTAAGCTTCATATTACTTGGTTCTGTATCTTTCCTCCCTACTAGGTAGTAGTACATCCTTAAGAGCAGGCACTATCCATTTACTGTTTCATCCCAACTCCTTATTGCTAGCATGGTATTTGCACAACTAGGTATTCAGCAATGTTTGCTAAATACAAAGAGAAACTTCCATGTCTATGAACCATAAGGATATTTTTGACTGATTCAAATAATAACATGATGCCATAAATGGGCTTGAGAACCAGAAACACATACAGTAATGCTTTGCTCTGAGTGATACATTTCATTTCACTGCATAGCAGCTTAGCCCAGTAAACATGTACTATGTATCAGCTATATGTAAAATATATACTAAATTAAAGAGGGGAAAATTTCTTAATCCTGACTGATCATTAGTATTATCTGAAAAGATTTTAAAAATACAGATTCTGAAGTTGCACCCCTATGAATTCTAACACATTTGTGCTTGGGGACTATATATGTGTTTTAAATTCTGTGTTATGGCTTATGTCTAGATGTCTCCCCAAAGTCTCATCCAATCATAGGTGGGGCTTTTCAGAGGTGGCTGGATCTACAGTGTGTGATGCTAGGATTAAATTTGTGATTCTGGGATTAAGGGTGTGTGATTAATAAATTAATCCACTGATTGGCTTGGCATAGTTCTAGGTACAGATAATGGGAAAGCCCACACTGGTGTGTGTGCTACCCACCCTAAGGGCAGGTAGCCTGCATAGAACATAAGGGACAGAAAGAGGGCTGCTGTTGTTACTTGCTGCTGCTTCACTCTTTATTGTTTTGTTGCCTTGCTGCCTCCTGCCCGCCATGAACTGTTTTTCCTCTGTGATGCTCCTCTGTCATGCCACTCTGCCTTGAAGTCAGCCATCTAGGAACCGAAACCTGTACAAACTGTGAGCTAAAATAAAGCTTTCCTCTTTTAACTTTGAGTGTTGGGTATTTTGTCTCAGCAATGAGAAAAGTCACTGAGACGTTCTCCAACTGATTCTGATCTCTGCTCAGGTGTAGGAAATATTACTTCAGTAATTTATAGGTGAAGGATATAATTGCTAAATTATTATCTCCATTTTGGGCTATATGATCTAAATCTCAAGGCCTTAGTTACTTCCTTTCAAAAGGGAGTAAACAGAAGTTCCTAATTTTCTAAAACCAGCCACAAATCTATTGGTGTCCATAAAGTTTGGTATAAGTAGGTAAGTAAAAATAAATAAATAAATAAATAAAATTACACAAAATGTTAATATTGTCTGTATTTTAGGGAGAGATAAACTACCATATTTGTCCCCCTCAAGATAATTGAGGAGTATTAGTAGTAGGAACTGAAGAAGACTGCTACTTTATCTCTTGACAAAAATACACAATTACTACAGTAACCACTTAAATGGGCCAAGATGTCTCCTTACAGGCAGAGAAGAGAACAAAGCATCAGTTGGGGGAGAAGAATTCTAACTACCCACCAGTGATACTGTTAGTTATATTTGTATAAATTTGGGTCACTTTAGTTAAGACATTTGAATTGAGTAATTTCAAACATGTGACACAATAACTATGCACATTAACTACCCATATGTGGGTGTTTTGTATTCACTTTAATTAATTTAAGGTTTTTATTAAATGTCCTGGTCAAGAGAATCAAACCAGTTTTGTTGTGTTAAAAAAAATAGTAATGAAAGTTGACAAAATACTTTCTTTAAAATAATGATAACAATGACAATTTCCATTTAATGAGGACTCACTATATGAAATGCTTTATTTATATTACATAATTTATTCCTTGTGATAGCACCACAAAGTAATCTTATTGTTGTCCCATCTCACAGAAGAAGAAACTCAAGTTTCAGAGAAGTTGAATAATTCACCCGTGATCGTATTACTAGCAGATAGCGCAGCTAAGAGGAAATCTGACTCTTACTCTTTTTTAAAGATCTTGCCCTCCAAAATAAAGAACATAATTTATATCACAAGAGATATGAACTGTGGTCTTTAAAGGCAATTTTCTCTCAAAAACCCTAAGAATTTCTTTGTAGAAAAAGATGGTTGTTTCTGTGTTGCACTGTGCTGCCTTCAAAGGTTGTGTTATATGAGTTTGTCAGTTCTTTACCTTATTCTCCAATTTCTTTAATTTCCTAACAATTCTCAGCTATATAGTTATGCAATAAATACTGCAGTGAACTAACCAAGTACCAGGCACTATATTCATTATGGGATTCAAAAAGTCATAAGGCAGCCTCTCTACAAAAGCAGCTCGGGGCTGGGGATTTAGCTCAGTGGTTAGAGTGCTTGCCTAGGAAGCACAAAGCCCTGAGTTCGATCCCCAGCACCAAGAAAAAAAAATACAAAAGCAGCTCATAATCTAGTCATAATGAAAAAGAAGTAAATATATCATCTTAATATAATTAATGGGGTTACAGAATCAGAGGTGCTTACAAAGGTGGAGATGGACAGGGAAACCTTAACAAAAGCGATCCTTTGATCCACTTAGTGAGTGGGATTGACCAGGGAGACGGGAGAATAGCTCTTTGAGCTGAGGGAACCACACTTCAACAGGACTATAGTGGCAAAACTGGTTATGATAGGGGTCTGCAATAGCTCTGTTAGGTCGGAGTTTAGTGGGAAATAGAAGAGGTAAAACTGAGACTGAAGAAGTAACAGTGTATACACTCCTAAATAGATCCATTTTTATTTCTTGGCAGGATGTGCCTGGCACTGTGCCAAGAACTTCACACGCATTATTTTTTGAGGAAGTTTACACTCGAAGAAGTTGCAGTTCAAATAGATGAAGAGGTTTTCCTAGATTACATACTTCAGACAGAGGTAGAATTTGAGCAGGTCTAATCTATCTCCAGGTATGAATTTTTCTTCCGTATCTCATACACAGAAATGTGCATATTATTTCCCTACCAGAAATAAGAAGCTGTTTAAGAATTTCAGACTATCAAGTAACATGATCAGATTTGCATTTTGGAAGAATCTCTTCAGCTGTAGTACAGAAGATAAACTACAAGTGGTTTTGGACTAGGAGACCGATTAGGAAGTTACAAGTCTAGGTGAGAAAAAATGTAAGTGTCGAGGTTAGTGAGCTTCATAAATGGCTGCCCAGGAATCACCCAGGTAATGTTTACAACCATGTAATGCCTGGGTCTCGTTCTCTAAGATTCTGGTATTTTAATTTCTATAGACCCCTTCCCTAGCTAGCTAGTGTGCAGCCAGAGTTGAGAACCACTGGCTTTGGCCAAGTCAATGAGGGCAGAAATGAATAGAGACGCTGGAATGTTATTTAGGAATTAGAGTCAAGAGGACTTGGTAGTTGATTGGACGTGTTTTCAGTGGTGCTGAGGGGGTGAAGCTAAAGGTGAGGAAAGTCTGAAATGACTCCTAGGTTTCTGAAGAACTCATCTAGGATTTTTGTGATTGGGAGGATGGTAGCTCCATAAACCAGGATTACAAATACAAGATTAAAATGTTTATAATCTTTTGAAGTGACAGAATGTAAAAATAATTATAAAGAATTTTAAAAATATTTGGATAGATTTTAGCTGTAAAGATCAAGGAGAGTGAGTTGAAGGTGGTAGTAGGTTGTCACAATTGCTACAACTCCAACAACTTCAAATTCTGCTCACAAGTATTATCAAGAGAATGGGCTCTACGGTCTACCAACACTGACTTATATTCACTAGGACCTGTGTCAAAGGAAGAAAGAACAATATCTAACACAGTCATTCTCATTCTGATTACACATTAAAATCTAGAAATGTTTGAAGAATATCGATGCCTGGCTTTTACTCCCTGGTTTCCCCATGTTAATTGGTCATAAAGGCTGAGATTTTCTTAATACTTGGATTATGATAATGCAAAGCTGTCTTAGTTACTTTTCTCATTGCTGAGATGAAGTACCCAGCACCCAAAGTGAAGGGAGGAAAGGTTTACTTAGCCCACAGTTTGTAGAAGTTTCAGTTCATAGTTGGCTGGCTCCAAGCCAGAGTGGCTTGGCAGAGGGTCATCACAAAGCAGGCAAGCAGAAGACAGCAAGAAGCAAGCAGCAAACAACAAGCAACAACCACAGCTCTCTTTCTGTCTCTTATATTTTATCCAGGCTACTGGCCCTCAGGGTGGGTAGCCCTCACACTCTTACTTCTAGCAGCACACTCCGAATCAATCCCAGCATCACATCCTTTATCCCAGCATCACACACCCTAATTTCAGCCACCTCTGAAAAGCCCCACCTAGGACTGCACGAGGCTTTGAGGGAGACATCTAGATACAAGCCACAACAGAAGTCCAGATTGAGAACCATCACTTTAGTATCTTCATGCTCCCAACAAATAGATGACATTGAGGATAGCACGTAGATTGTTCTGTGTTTGTTTAAAATGGCCAGAAAATGTCTTCTTTTTATGAAAGGATTAACAAAACCCACTGCACCTGTCAAAAGCAGGAGTGGTCAAACATTCATACATAAATTCCAGTTATTAGCACCAGATGCTATTTTTTGTCTTGCTTTTTACTTTTCAAACAGACATTAACTGCCTGCATTCTGCTTCGTGGTGACAGTGTTACTCAGCGAAGCAGACCTATGCCCAGTAATAGAGCAAAAGGAATTTAATTTTGATACTAACTTAAAAGTGTTGGGGGCCCAGGGATTTAGCTCAGTGGTTAGAGTGCTTGCCTAGCAAGCACAAAGCTCTGAGTTTGATCCCCAGCACCAAAAAAAAAAAAAAAAAAAGTGTTGGAAGAGCTAAAGGGAAAAATGGGATAGGCAGACAGTTCAGAATTAAGACACAAAGACACCTCCTGTGTCTATAGCAACTACTATGGCACAAGACTGACGAAAGTAGGAAATATTTTACATGCAAGCCTGTTGACTGCATTTGGGACCTGGGGCTTTAGAGGGAGGAACTATCTAATAGGAGCAGAAACTATATGCATGAATCCACTGCTGAAATGTTTTCTAAAGCTGAAGGAAGGAGGATAAGAACTTCTGGCTTTGCCCTCTCACCTGCCCTCTAACATCTTCAATGGACTGAATCTAATAGGAAGCAGGTTGGCATGGGATCCTGAAATGCATAATCTGCAGGGCTTAGCACCATGCAATACATTGCAGAGCTGGAGAACGAGGATGAAACTGAAAGCAAATAGGCAAACGACTGGGAGTAGAATGCTAACCCAAACGCGTCCTAGATTCTGGCTGTAGATCTATTCCATACCTGCTGTTAAGACAAGTGGCAAAGAATATAACACAACTGGGAAATGTTGAGTTTTTCTCCTTTTAGTCCATGTTCTAGAATAATTATTCTAGAAACATATTAGTAGTTTTTCTGACATTATCAGCTTCCCAGCTATGTTCACAATGCAGAATGTATCCCAATATAAATGTAAAAGTCTTTCCAACATGGGTAAAAGGAAGAAAAGATAAAGATACAGATACACAAAGAAATAAATACAGAAAGAAGACAACTTTGGATAGGTACAGACACATTGTGCAGAATTTCACTGATATTACATGTTCTACTGATTATTTACTTTCAAACAAAACCAAGGCTTTCAAACATTAGGTTAGTCTGAAAAGATGTTAGGCCTTTTCAGCATCGCTTGAGGGCATACTGCATGTCCTTCAAATCCTGGCTTCTAAAAAGAGACTTGATCCTTAACCTGAGAAGTTGGTTTCTTTTGCCTAGGCTTCACCAATAGTATACAGGATAGAAGCACTTGGTGTATTTTATTTTATCGGGTGCTAAATACTGAGAAGATTGTGTGCTAGTATTGGAACTTTCTTACATGGAGTATATAGCTAAGTGTTGCATCCAAAACACTATAGGTTGTGTCAGCTTCCAGGAATGCCTGATATGGCACGAGCTGACAAAGACCCTATGGGTTTTTCATTCATTTGCCTGTTGGTTGTGATCCTTATTTTCATGAAAGCAAAAAGCAAGTTTTAAAAATATTTAAATATTCTGGTTTCAAAGGTTTTTAATGAATTGATTTTAAAGGTTTTAATTCACTGATTCCTGAATACTCTCATCTTTTTCTGCTCCTGCACTTTGGCAAATGACAAGAATAGTTGCAGAATTATTGGTATGTGTTAAAGACTTTATTCAATTTATAATATAATGCATAACATGTGTCCTTCTGTTACTGGAAATGGAAACAGGTAATCTCCGCTAAGGAATGAAATCATTCTGAAGTTCCTCTATAGCTAATGTGAATCGGTTGTTTGCAAGGGTAGAACTCTTCTCATCCAGAAATTCATGTATTTATGCAAAACCCATAGCTATTCTTGACTTTGTTCTCTCTTCACTGCATCCAGGTTCCCTTGAATGACACCCTTAGTCAGTGGTAAAATTAAGATTTTATGGGCACTTTCTGCTATAAATGTGACATTGTAATAAAGGAAGTGGTTTGTTGCCTTTCATAATCTAATTTGGATCCAGCATAGTTCTTTGAGGTAATTCCATATTATATTTCTTTAATATAAATTATGCCAAGAGCCAGATTACTTTTCACTATATCTTACAGACTTCTGTGTATTAAGTTGACATCAATATTTCAGTTTAAATTTGTGTCTCTTCAGAGTACAAAGTCTTCTTTAAAAAAATATTTGAACTTAAATATATAAATACATTGTGTGACCAGTTTCCCCCAACACCATTCTATTCTTCATTCCTCAACACTACCTAATTATTTCATATAGTTCTTTATTTTTCAAACCTCATTTTTATAGCAGTACAAGGGATTTGGACATAATGTAACATTTTAAGGAGCAGGAAATTTTAAACCACTGAATTTTACGGAAGAATGGCAACTTGAAGGGATAACCATTGATACCCATGACACAAAAGAATGCTGAAAATCCATTAAACATTAGTAAACATTGTTAAATAAATGGACCATTCTAAACCACCACTCTTTCAGAACCATGGACAGCTATACTGACCAATTTCCCCTCTGTGCTGATCTCAAAAGTTGGGACTGTGAAATGAAAAATCCATAGGCCCTTGATTAGTTAGATTTGATTAATGGTATAAAGTCCTTCTAAGAAGAATTTTAAGGGCATTGGGTCTGAACTACTCATCAGAAACCTTTCCTAGGATTCCACTAAACTAACAATCAAATCAGTAGCTCGATGAGAAGTCCTTATATTCTTGTGTCTTTCTGAAAGGAAAACATCCTGAGAAATACTCTCTAATATCCTGAGAAAGTTTAATGTTCCTTACCTTTTACCTGACAAGAGTAAATTTTGAGGCTTTGTGATTCACTTAATAAAATGTTATAATTCTATGCAATTATGTGTGAGGACATTAGAAGATCTATAATGAAGAAGAGATGAAAGAAGTGGGAAAGGTGAAAATGTAAAAATAATCATGAAAAGGTAGAGATTTGTCATCAATCTAATATAGAATGTCGTGGGTACCAATGAAAGCAAAGAAGAATTAAGAAAAAATGTGGTTACAGCAATATTCAAAGAAAGATTATTTTACTTCTTTCGCAGACATATGAATATTTCACTAGTAGGTAAGAATCATCCTGTATACTGTTCATTAGATCTTCTCATTTTTGCTGACAACAAACTTTTATTACTAAAATGTTTGTACAGGGACCTGAATTAGGCATATTCAATCCAACTTTTCACAATTTCTATGGCCTATCCTACCTGTCTCAAATCATTACCTCTCTTCCTTTGTCCCACTTCCTCACTGTCATTATATTTCTGTAGATTGTATAACCGAGAATGTTCCATTTCATGTGAAAACACAGCTGGTGTTTCTTTGGAAAGAAGAAGATAAGATGGTGTTTCTTTTGGCTACTTTGGCAATCACTTAGATTTGAGTCTAGCAGGAAGGGCTGGTTCCTGGCAGAAAAGAGAATTAAATGCTCAAATCTCCAAGCTGTCAGCTAGCAGATGTATGTTCAAATAGGAGAACAAAGAACCTTTGGAGCAAAGTTGAAAGCTCTGGTTGTGTTGTCAGTTGGAAGAGAATCTGTTTCAGCTCAAAAGCAAATGCTCAACTCCATGTGTTCTGACTTTCCACACCAGTCCCCTCACCTCACCTCTCCAACCCCATGCTTCCACTCTGCTGAGAAAATATCACTCTAAAGGGGACACATATGGCTGCAAATTCAGATTTTCATCATTACCACATGCCGGCACATTTTTATCATTGAGCTAATTGCATTAGGCAGTTTCAGATGCTTTCCACCTGGCCTTCCTTTATGGCTGTGTTATAATCTTACCTCCCCACTCCCAATGATGCCAGGCTCAGGCGGGCCACTGTCTCTGGCTCCAGATAGTGGTAAGAACCAAGCATTATCCACACAAAAAACCAATAACCTGTTTCTAGTCATTGAGCTACAGCTATAATTACCACCCCCTTTAGAGCAACTTTTGCCTTTTTGATGGGGGGGAGCATAAAAGTGTGACATGGCTTGAAAGATCTCTAGATACTATTCATAAGCTTATCTTCAGGAAATCTGTAGCTATTTATGAACTTTTTGCTCCACTTCAGTCTAATCTGAACAAAGCATCCACGGTGATCTAGCCATACCACATCACATCTGTGCTAAAAACTCAACAGCAGGCTTTCTAGTACTCTTAAGATAAAAACATAAGTTCTCTCAGTTATTTACAACACTTTTTATAAGCTTCTTTTTTATCAACTCTCAGGTTTCTACTCCTGTTTCTCTACTTTTGGTCACTCCGCTCTAACCACACAGTTTCACTGATGTCTGCCAAGTATGCTCCCACTGCAGAGTCTTTGGGAGGCTATTTCTTTGGCTTTTATTGCTCCTTCCTGAGAGAATCATATGGCCTACTTCCTCCCATGCAAATTTTTTCTTCCTTGCTTTTTTCCCCTGTGACATTCATCACTATATATTTTGCTTACTTATATTGTTTATTGTCTTCCCTGCTATAATGCAAGCTTCATTACCCCTGAATTTCTATATGTTTGCCCTACAAATTCTCTATTCTTCCTGTTATTAGTATTTTGCATTCTTTGAAGTATTCAGCATAATATTTTTGCCTCAAAGCTGTTACTTGATCCTCTCCCCCCAGGTCCAACTTCAGCAGAACAAACAAAGAGCAAAATAACAAAAAATCCTTTATACTAGTAAAGAAGCCAAGGAAAAATGTTGTAAGATAAAGGGAGAATAGGTTTTCACTAACTAAATCTGCTTACCAAGGAAAGAAATAGGATGACAGAAGGCAGAAACACTTTATGCAGAAAAAGGATGGGGAGCATTGTAACCAGAATAGATGACTCCAGACCCCTGCAGTGAAAGCAAGAACTCCCAATTTCTATCAAATTCTCAACAGTGGGATAAACTCTTAGAAAATCTCAGACTTGTTGGACTTTGGATACTTCTTGTCTAGGTCTATTTTTCTGCATATTCCTACATTTTTATTCGCTCAGAAATGTGTCTGGGTGAGAGTCATTTTACGTGAAGAGGAATTGACTTTACTTATGTCTCCAGACTGTTAGAGATTCATAACTGTATTTTTATCAGGTGTTTGCGATTACAACTTTTTTGGTTTGTTTTGACTTTTCTAGGGGTATTAAACTTGTTCTAATTTGGGTAATTACCTCACTTCTAGCATCCATAGGAATATACTGTCTAATCTGCCTACTTACAAATAAAACAAATCAAGAGCTCTAAACTTTACTACTCTGGATTAGAACAGAGGTCTAAATTTCTTAGATATTGTAAAAAGTGAAAATAAAATTAAAACTATTATAATACTTTTCTAAGTATTGTATGATAAATCAAGTGCTATAACTTGATAACTACCATAATCTATTTGAAATACATTGATAAGCTTTTCCTTCACAATTAGAAAATTTCCATATTTCTTTGTGAAGTCATATTTCTACCTGACTATATGCCTCAGATATTTATCCCTGTGCAATATATTTGGTGCTTAAATATTTTTTTAATTGTCATATTATGTTTATTTGTAACTAAATACACAAATAGATTTAAATTTTAATTAACTTGTCTATCCATGATACTTTTAATATTATGTTTTTTAATAAACCAAGTTACCATCATAAATTTTAGTGGTACACTTCGGAGCAAAATAACAAATTTTTAAAACTTGGGGTGAATTAAACATAAAACCTTTTTATTGATAAGTCTTCCTAAAATGATACATTAATCAAACTCTCCCTAGGCTTTTAGCGAAAGAGAACAGTATTTACTGCTGAAAACTACACAACATTAAACATTTTATCAAATGAAAATTTTTTTGTGTGTGCTGGGGATCGAACTCAGGGCTTTGTACTTGCTGGGCAAGCACTTTACCACTTGAGCTAAATCCCTAACCCCTAATGAAATTTTATAAGGATCAATTAGGATACTTTACATGATATTGTAGGTATATACAAATTTCTAAGCCCTTCCTGAGAGATTCTGATTCAGTAATTTGCCACTTACATTCTGAGAGGCACTATCTTTGTAGAACTTACTGAAGATTCAGGTCCTTGAAATGCTTTAAGCTAAGGCATGATGTAATCAAAATTGGAAAGCATGTGAGTAGATTGCTGTGAGCCGAAAGAGGCTATAAGAGACACTGGTTAGAAGATTACAGCAGTCCAGGCAGGAGATGATGATAACTGAAAACAGAGTAACGTTATTGAGGTAGGAGTAGGGCGTGGCTTGAGCTGGCTGGGAAGATGGACGTGACTGACCTAAGGGAGTGGTCTTGACCTGATGTCAGCATGAAATCTAAACACCCTCTTCTCACAGGATTGGGAAAAGTCTCACGAGAATGGAGATGGAATAAATGGAAACGACACCATGAGCTCGCTCTCTTGCTGTCTTGCCCCTGTTGCTCCCTGCTGTCTAACCCATGCTCTATCTTTAGCTCGCTTCCTAGCCCCCCTCCCTTTTCAGATCCCTAACTGCGGCAGCATCAGGCTAATTCACTCACGTGGCAAAACCAGTTTCCTTTTGTTACTTAAATAAACTTTCCTACAGTCCTCAATTCACCCTTGTGATTCTTTGCCTGTGGAAATAAGAATCTGGAAATCCCCTCTGAGATCATTAGAGACCCCCTCTTATAACAGTACTGGTGATGCAAAGAAACAGACAGGTATCAAATACACTCTGGAGATAGAATTAAACACAGTGTGGTGACTACCTGAATGTGGAGGAAGGTAGAAGCAGTTGCCATATATGACTCTCAGATGGCCAGCTTAAGAAACTGAGTGATGATACCATTTACTGAAATACAGAATACCAAAAATGGAGCAGGTTGGGGAATAGATCAAGCAAGATCTTAGTTTCAATTTTGCGATGTCTATTAGATACCCTTGTAGTTAGTTGGCTACACCAGCATGAAGTGCAGAAAAGTAACACCAATCAAAGCTGTTCTCAGGTTTTAGGAAGGATCAGAATCACCCACCTGTGGAGCTTGTTAAATCAAAGATGACCGACCTCACTCCTAGAGCTTCTAATTTCATAAATCCAGGGATAGAGGATGATACCCTTGGGGCATAACAGTGGGAATAAAAAATACATCACATGCTTTTCTACCGTACTTTTTATACTTTTCTACTGTAAATTTGTACTTTAGCATTATAGTAGCCAGCTCAGCATCTCAGCAGCTGTGCCAGGGGGTACAGGAAGCAATCTTTGTGTTTACCCACTTGGTAAGACAAAAATGTGTTAAATACAACACCTCACAAGCTGAACTGAAAGCATTCATAGATTTGTTATTCTTTTATCACAGCTTTATCTTGCTAAAATTGTAGAAGTGTAAAAGACTTATGGATGTAAAAGATTTGTGGGTGTGGGTTTTAGGTTTGTAGAATAACAATGACTCTGAGATTTGGTTTCCTTCAAAATTGCCTGCTGTCTCAGGACTAAAGCACCCACCAAGAAAGAAAAAGAACTGATAAACTGGCTGCTATCTGCTAATTGTTTGAACAGTTTGTGGGTAATTGTCAAGAAATTCACACACCACCTGAATATGTGACTATTGATGAACAGCTAGCAGTGTTTTGTGGATGCTGTAGCTTTGGGCTGTATATGCAAAAAAAAAAAAAAAAAACCCTCCACAATATAGCAGAAATATTTATGGCCTTATAGACACAAAAACATTACACTTTCAATTTAGAAATTGATCCTGGAACTCAGCCATCAGGCCCTTATTTGTATAGTGATAAAATGGTGTTGTGAATACTTGTTGCTCCCATCTCCCAAACTAATTTGAATGTGACATTTGAGAACTGGTTTACCAGTTTCCAATTGATATTACATTTGCTAACAAAGCACAAGTTGACCAGCGTAGGAAGTATACATAAGAACAAAGCTGAAATCCGAAATGAAATGTTTGCAATTTCAAAACAGAGAATTGTATGGTACAATGTTTAGATTTCAGAAAGATATAACATTGGCCTCATATATAGCAAAGAAAAACAAATTGATACTGCTGATGTCAACATGTCAACATTGCCCCATGACGGAAATATTGACAGGGAAACCTCCACAGAACTGAAGCCTGAGATGGTAACTTTCTACGACAAAACCAAAGGTGGTGGTAGATGCTCTTGTTGAATTATGCAGCAAATATGATGTCACTTGAAACACAAAGTGCTGGCCAATGGTTGTGTTTTACTTGATCCTAAACATGTGTGGGATAAATAGTTTGATAGTTTACAAATAATATAACAAGTGCACAAGAAAACTATGCCAAAAAAAATTGTGGCACACACTGGTGAGCTGACAAGTGAAGAGGCAGGCCCAGAATCACAAAGACCTGCTATGATAATGGGAAAAACAAAAAGGTGTCAGCTCTGGCCCACAACTGTGCCTACAAGGTGTCAGCTGTCCTCTACAGGAAAACAAAACATAGGTGCTATCAGTGTAAGTGAGATGTGCACGTGGAACATGCAGTTTTCATGTTTGAAGACTGTCTTAGAGGTGATGGTTGAAGTAAAGATTATCTCTGTGGTATATTTTGTTTGCATTTACATTGTAGTTCACACAGGAATTTATTTGTGATGTCATCTTTTAGGTTTTGTAAGCAAGTACACAGCTGATGTGAAAGTGTTGATGTTTATCCTAAACTTGCAATACATATGAAAATTTAGTACTTCATTTTACTGATATTTTAGGTTCCTGTTCACCACACATCGTATAATATGAAGAACCTTCTGACAAAACAACAAGACCAGAGAGATTTCAACTATGTCCTACAAAAAGGCCAGGAGAGCAAAACACACGTGCTGTCGGTGTAAGCGATATGTGTGTATGGAATGTTCTGTTGTCATGTGTGAAGAAGACCTTAGGTGCGATAACTGAAGTAAAGATTATTTTTGTTGTAGAGTTCTATTGATATTTTCATTGTAGTTCATATAGAAAATTGTTTCTCTTGTTATTGTTTAGACTTCATACACCAAAAAAACAGTTGATGTTGAAAATTTTGATGCTTGGTTATAAACAGTCAATAAATATAAAAAATTTAATATTTTTTGATATTTTTCCTGTTAAGTACTCATTGTCTAATATAAAAGAATTCATACAATTAAAATTAATAATTCATCAACTGAAATATAAATAATAAACAAGGATATTATATACCCATAATTATGCTCCAATTAGTATTATGCCCTGAGAAGTACACAGACAATACTGTTGCTGTCGCTTCAGGGACCAACTTTTTGAGAACCACTAAAGTTGAATTTTTTTTAATTTGGCACTCACTTGTGCATGGGTGGTCTCTGAAGTCATAGTAATGGTTGAGATTACGGAGGGAGGAGAGAGTATAACAGTGGAAGACCAAAAAATGAAGCTTTGGTGAATGTCGAAATATAAATTACCAGTGAAGATTCAGAATACCCTATTAGGAGTGAGAAGATGAGAATGTATGAAGAAAGTAAGGTGAGAAATAATATTCTGTTCACCTCAACTCTTCTATGTCTTAGTAGCTCTGTAGAATTTGCAACAACTGCTCAGAAAATTCACTAAAACAATTAGCAGATTTCACCATTTGGGACTAGAAAACTCCATTTGCTTTCTATTTCCCTCAGCTAAAACTTATGAGGCCATATTATGACATAAGAAGTGAGAAATTTAGGTTTGTTAAGAGAATGGACACCTTTTAGACAAAGCAAGGTACCCATTCAAGTCCCTGAGAATTATCAGCAAACAGACAATCTTTTAGATCAAGGAATCACCTGAAACCTCATCTGGTCTCATGGGTCCTGTTTCTACTCTGCCTGTATTTAGTGGTAAGCTTTCTGTGGAATGTTAATGATGGCACTGAGAATCCTCAGATTATAAACACTGGCACTTGGGCCCAAGTAGAAAAGAAACTACCCAAACCCAACTCTCTGGTAACACTTCCTGACACCTTCCACTTTTTTCACGGCTTCCAGTTCAACCAATCCTTTTCTCGTTAGCTCAAAAATATTAGCTACAGGTTTATTGGTTCATGTTTAACTGGGTAATATCCAAGCAGGAATCTCAAGAGAAATTGACTTCCAAACCCATCAGGGTCTTTTGTGACATTAATGAAGATCATCTGGCCTCTTTGATGAGCCTTGCACTTTGTCCCAGTGTCCAGCGACATGTGTCACAAGATTGAAGTCACTGGTAGAGAAGGAACATCCATCAGCTGCTATCATCAACTCTCAGAGCCACAGAGAGAATTCTGTTAGTGATCCACTCCTTCCTAGTCACAGGGCTATTCTGGGGATAATTTTAGCACCTCTAATCATGGGTAGAATTCACTTGAGCTCCTGATGTTTTCTAGCTTCTTGCAAGCCTGTGGGCCAGGACAGCCCACATGCAGCAGGTGATCTGCCCACACAGAGAAAGCACAACACATTCAGCCTCTGTTTCAACACTGATATCCACCAGCCATTCTTTTTTTTTTTATGTTGTATTGGATGCCAGTCTATCTTGCCATTCTCTGAAACTTGCCTACAAATCCTCCACTGTACATAGATGGAGCCGCCTGCCAGCTTGCCTACCCACCTCTTCACTACTGGGCCCACCTACCTACCCACCTGCTTTGCCTGTCCACCTGCTTGCCTGAGCTATAGATCTGGCTTTGTCTGCTCCCCTAACACAGAATGACGTTTTTATGGGATGACCTTTGCAGTGTGCAATTTGACCCACACTGTCTCTCATTTTTGCGAAGATTCAGTATTACAAATAGTAAGTGTGACATTTAATGTCTTCCTGCAACTCATGTTATGCAATAAATATGAAATCTATTTTTTTAAACTGAGCAAAAATACAGCTATAATGGAATATTTATAGGAGTTCTGAGGCAAAAATCTACATATCATAAAAATTCTTTCATACTATATATCCTTTTCCTCCAATGTATATTTGTCATACATTTGGAATGGATTTTACAGAAACAGAACACTACAGTAAACTGAGAATAATTTTTGTCATTGATAACCCTTTTTGTTCCAACCAAACTACACATTACTATTGTAATCGTTACCACAGAACTTATGGAAAAAGTCCTCCTCGTGGCCTTCCAGCTCTGCCGGCATATACTATATTTAATCATAAACTGGTGTCCTCTGGATGATACAAATGTTAATAGTAATAAACTTCTATGTTGGTGATGTTTTTCTGCCTGAAGGTGCAAAATATCCAGAATAATATCAGGACTCTATACATAAAATAATGAGAATATGGCACAATTAAACCAATCATTTCTGCCAAGTTAATGAACATGGCAACTGATCAATGAAAAGTACATCTGCAGCATTTGGTACTGTCTGAAATGAATGCATCAGCTGTGGCCCAGTTCATTGTGGGGCTGAATATAGAAGTGGCCTAGATACTGCTGACATATGCTTGTATACAAAGAAGACTATGATTTTGTTTACATGGTAGCCAACAGGGAAGCCAATGCCTCTGTGTAAGAAAATCCTTTGCATCCACCATTTTTCAGATGTGTTATTAAAGTAAAACAAGCCATTCCCCTCCCCCAGATCTAGGTTTCTGGGGGACAAAGCTATTCAACCCTGGACTAGTAGGGTCGGGGCATATATATGGGATTTGCCCACCATGGCAGCTGCAAGTAAGCAGAATTAATAGAAAAATAAGCAATTAACTTTAATTAACTACTAAACACTTAAATCTAAGTACATCTATATCCTAAAATTACTTTAAAAACACTAAAGTATAACAATCTTGGAGTTTTGTCAAATATGTCTTTGTAAATTCCTTAGCAGTTCTTCTAAAAGAACTACAAATAACATGTGCACAATTAATCCTTAGGTGAATCACAGAATATCAGTGCTAAGCCCCAGTAACCACTTCCCCAAATATCCTGGTCCAATGTTTTCCTGAAGTACGAACTATTTTAGCTACCTCACACGTAGCATCTGCTTAGCCTTTGCACGGATACTTCCCAAGCTAAGTAACTCACTGCCTTTTGGGCAAGGCTGTTCAAATGTGGGGAAGTTTTAATTTATTGAGTGAAGGACAGAATAAACACTAGCAGAATTTAAAAGGCCACAACCATAGAATTAAAGCATTTTGAGCTGGACACCACTTTGGTAATAACATAAGCATCTTAAACTCCATGACTAATTATAGTCACCCTATTGAATATACCCATGATTCTCTTGGCTCACTCTATCATACCTTACGTCTTTGACTAACCAACAATCTAGGTTAAATCCATCTCTCCTTCCAGTCCATGCCTAAACCTTGCTGCTGAGATGCATGAGTTCAATACGGGCTGATGCTGACTTGTTACCCTTTAATGAAGATCAGAAGGTCCCTGAAGTCCCATAGCAATCATTTTATCCCCTAAACAATTTCTTCTGCCGCTCTTTGGGACGACTCTAAGACCTCTCCCCCACCTCTCTCTAAAATACTTCAATACTCTCTCCCTACCCTCAATCACACTGGGTCATCTTGTTTTGTATTTTAGTGAGAAAAGAGATATCATCAGAAAAAAAAAGGTCCCAGCAATGTACGTGTACTCACGAGTGGTCCTTGTACTACTTGATAAAGGTCCAAATAACCACTCATACTTTAATCCCACACTCTTCCTTAAGGAAATTATTTGGCAATTTTTTTCTTTTTTCTCACTTATCATCATTGATTCCCTCTTTACTTGATCATCACTGTATTTATATTGATGTTTCTCACAGTTTAAAATAACTCTCTCTTTATCTCTCTTTCTGCTTCTGTTGCTATCCAACTTTTCTCATTCCTTTTGTAATAAAACTCCTTGAAAAATTGTCAATAAGATCTACCTCAGATTTTTCCCTTCTCATACTCTCTTCAAGCCACTTCAGTCCCACTTTTATCTACAGTATTACAGAGACTATTTTACTAAAGTTACATTGGTAGGTACATCTCTGCTTCATTTTTGATCACCTCTCAGTAGCATTTGATATCGTGGATTGCTTTCTCCTCCCTTCAGACATTTCCTTCATTTGACAAGGTAGCTTATTGCCAAAGACGGCAGAGATGAATTCTTTCCCTCCTGGCAAGTGCACAGCACCTCCCCCAGCCTCAACATCGAGAAATGGTGTCTAACCCCTCACTCCCTGGTAGTGGATTGGGTTGTCTTTGCTTTGAGCAACTGAATGTGGTAGAAATAATACCTTAAATTCTAGGTCTAACCCCTAAGAAGACTGGAAGATTCTGTCTCTTGGAGCCCTTTGCTCCAAGAAGAGCCACATGGAAATGGCATGTGGTTACAGAAACCTTTTAGCCTTTCAGTCCCATTCAGCCTTCTAATGACTGGAGGTCCAAGCAAGCTCTGATGGCAGCTGGATGACAGACATCAGGCAAGAGCCACCTTGCTGAGCCCAGTCAATTCACACAGCCATTACATATAGTAAATTGTTAGTTTAAGAAACAAATCTTTGTTTTTACACAGCAATAAATAATTGGGTCAACTACATCTGGCAGACATGAAAACATACCCACAACTAAAGGAAGTTAACTGATCCAGAATCCCAATCTGCTTCTCTCAAATCCATCATCATGTTTGTACCAAGATCAAGTCTCCTGTGGGTCCATGTGGCAGGAATACTAACGCAGACCGATTCCTGTGAGGCCAGGACTCCTCAGATGGCTGCTTGTGACTTGAAGACCTCCCAACAGACTTGCTGAACATTCTTTGAACTGCATCCACTCCACCTTTCCCTCATCTCTTCACTTGCAACCAGCTTTGCATTGCAATCTGTCAGCTGTCCTGCTTTGTGCGGCTCCTTCTCTGACTTTCTCTCACAATCATTTCCCCAGGTACGGTACTTGCATGTTTAATTCTGTCTTGTACTCTTCCAAGGCAAAGAAGGAGACTCTGAATTAATTCCCCACACTTGCCTAGTTCCTCCCTAACCTTTGTCTTCGCTTCCTTCATCTCCCCAAAGTCAGTGTTGGTATGACAAAGGACCAGTATTGGACTTCTCTTTTCCATCCTTAATCATTTTCTTGGAGATTTCATTCCATCTTGTGGCTATATACACCATACATGTGTTGGAAACTCTTTCTCTCTTTCAATGGAGATATAAAACACTTACACACATACCAACTTGGAGTCATTTCTGAAATCCAGACTCAATATCTCAAACATCTTATGGGAATCTTTCAAATATTACATGTTCAAAATGGTGCTAACATCTCCCCCAACCTTGTTCTTCTCACAGTCCATCTCAGTAAATGGCAATCCCTTCCTTCTAGTTGCTGCAGTCACTCTTTTCTTGCTTTTGATCCTGCCGCACCTCACCTATTCTAAAACTAGCTGCCAGAGTAATCCTGTTAAAAATGCCACATCTTCTTGTTCTCCTACCTTAAACCTCCATCTAATAAAAAAAACAGCCTTGTTCTGAGTAAAAATCAAAGTCCTTATAATAATGTATACAACCCAGAATGATGACTGAGCCCCCAGAGAATCTCCAACTCCTTATCTCCCTCTTTTCTCACTCTGTGTCAGTCCCCACTGCTCTCCTCGATGTGTCTCAGCCTGCCCTGCTTGCCCTGGCGTTAGTGGCATTCACACTGGAATGTTCGTCCCCCCCACATCAACTCCTCACTTTCTTCCGGTTTTAGTGCAAAAGTCAAGACCTCAACTAGACCTTCTCTGGTCACTCTCTCTAAAACTACATTTCCCAGGATACTTCATATTCCCCCTTCCTCCTTCTTCTCATTAGCACTTACCATTATTTAATATAATGAAAATTTTCTTTACTTATAGTTTTAAGTTTTTGTCTCCTTCTGCTATAAGGACACTCATAGAAGAAAGAGATTTTTCATCTGTTTCATTCCCTGCTGTTTTTCAGCACCCAGGACATTGTCACACAGATGATGTTCAACAGAAGATTTTCATTTAATGAACTTATAATTATTCTAAACTAAAATAAAAAATATGTGAGCCCATTTTTACTGTCCGGTACATATGAAATGCTCAAAGATATATTTTCTTCCTGAATTAAAAAAAAAAATACAGGAGCCAGTTTCCTTGCAGTGAACCAGAGGCAGAAAGCCTTTGTTTCACTGCAATTGTGTCAAGTATAACAGTTTGTAAGTGGGTGGTAATTGCCAGAAACCTTTGGGAATCTTCTCAAAACAACGGCATATTCTTGGACCTCCATGTGTAATTTCTGTTTCTTGTCACTGATCAATTACAGCTCCTGTCATTTCACTGCTGATCATGGTAGAAGATAATTGAAGTGAAGTCAAAGGGAAAATTCCCTTATTTCTTGGAAGAAAAATGCAACTGCCACTGAATTCATTTTGTGGTGAAATTCATTTATTCAGGTAGAATATGTGGTCTTTAACAAGAGAAAGGAAGAAATGGTAAGCCTAGAAATTTTGGACTATTTCTTCTCCCAACACTTTTGGAAGGTGAAGACACATCTTCGGTCACTTGAGCCCTATAGTTTTTGGTGCCAAAACTTCCCCTCCCTATTTTTTTTTTTTTCCTCTTGACATATGTTTAAAAACAGCCGAATGCACAAGGAACTTATCATGACTTCACAAGGGGAGGAAGCTGTGCATTCCATTTACTGTATTCAGGCTTATTTTTAGCAGATTTAAAGAATAGTTTTTGACAATAGCAAAACAGGGCTCTTTGAAAACTAGTTATTTAAACCCATGCAGAATGCATCCTGACAAAAATTAGAGAGTTTTATTAATTAGATAGCCTGAGGAGAGAATTAAATCTTGAGACACGACCCTGGGTGCCAAAATAAGTTCAAATCTTCAAATTTAACCTTGTAATTTCAGGGTCCCCGTGAGAGAGAGGGAGTAGTCACTGTTCATATAAGAACCAGGCTGGCAGCATGTGCTAGTGAGCAAAAACTGCCCCACCAAGTCCAGAGGACAAAGATAAGATGGGAGTCACTGAAAGTGTGTGTGCCTAACTTCAATCTCCAAGAAACTGAGTGATGAACTGCCATTTACCGTCTTGAAAAACTCTGAACCACTTTCTCAGTTTACATGAAGGTGGTGTCATCATCCCTGCAAAGGTTAAAAAGGGCAAGTTCAAACGCCCCACCACTTCCTGGAGGTAAAAAGTGAGGGATGAGAAATCAACGGAACTCTTCCCAGACCTCGGCAGGCATATTTTTATTTGATAATCTGTATTGAGCTCTAGTGAGTTTCATGCCACTTAAAAAATTCTCTAAAGTGCCATGTTGTATCTTTCATAAATGAGAATACTTACTTTTCAAATATATGACATTTTTTTCAAATCATTAGCATTTTAAAGGTCTAAGGAATTTTAATCACTGATCAGTTTTAACCCACGTTTCCTGCATGCGTGCATAAGTGTACACCCTCAACTTTGCCATCCTCATAAAAATTCTCTCTTAAGCTCTTACTTTCATGTGTTTTTAAAATGGCTCAGCTCCCCCGCAGCTCTCATCAGCCTGCCTTCCCAAGTGGTCCCTCTGCTCGGAAGATGAAAGGCCCCCTTCACCTCAGCCACGGCTCGGTTTCCGCTATCCCTCTGATGGAAAATAACTTAAAGATGGAAAAGTAACTAAGTATCACTGGCTGACCTTGAGCTGGTGTGTTATATTACTTCCCGGGGGCTCTTTCAGCTCTCTGTGGTCTTCATTCCCAATTGAAAAGGGCACCTATTAATACTGGAACTTCTTTAATTAACATAAATTTTACCGATTCATATCTACTCATTCATTACAGAACATAGGACACCAACATATTTCATGGTATATTAGTTTTATCATGATTACATTATAAATTTCTTGCCAAATGAGAGTCAGATGAAATGTCTCTCAGAAGATATGCAGTCAATAATATTTAATTGATTCTCATTGTTATTACCACCAATAAGCTTTTATTGGGTTGCAATTGTATGTTGGGCACTGAGTCAGATGCTGAGATCAGTGAAGGCCAAGACACTGTCCTTTACAATAGGCTTAAGATCTAGTTGAAAAAACAGGGTATCTTGTCATGGCGTGGATTGAACTGGAGAACATTATGTTAAGTGAAATGAGTCGGCACAACAATGCAAATCACTGAATTTTGTCATTTATATGTGGAAGCTAAAAATGTTAATCTTACAGTATCAGAGAGTTGCATAGTGGTTACCAGAGTCTGAGAAGAGTGGAGGGAAGAAGAGGATGGAAAGAAAATAGGGCTGGGGATTTAGCTCAGGGCTGGGGATTTAGCTCAGTGATTAGAGTGCTTGCCTTGTAAGCACAAGGGCCTGAGTTCGATCCCCGGCACCACACACAAAAAAAAAAAAAAAAAAGAAAGAAAGAAAATAATTAACAGGTACGGGGGTGCAGTTGAATAGGAGAGATCAATTCTAACATTCTTTCTAACAGTAGGGTAACTATAACTATATATCCTGATGTAATCACACATTGTGTAACATAGTGAAATATAACATTGTATCCCATAAATACTTATAATTATTATGTGTCAATTAAAAAACATTAAAAAGATATATAAGAACAAATGTCCACATAGTATCAGTATAAAATATGTGTAGCGGATAATTATGCATCGGCAATTCAAAAGAATAAGTGGTTATTCTGGGCTTTGGTAATTGATATTGTTACTGTGTTAGTGGATAAAATGACAAAATAGTGTTATAGGGGTAAATTAACATTATTCATTAAGTCAAATATAAATTAAACTTATAAGGCCCATGAATTATAAGATGACATATTTGACCTACGAATTCTTAGAAGAATGTAAAATGCATGGAAGGCAGTTGACTGAAGGCATATAACCTGACAACCTAGAAGACCAAGAAATGGATATGGTAAGGATAGATGTTGGACAGGAAATCTGAGCAGTTCTTTGTATTCATCATGCTGTAGCCTCATCTGAACTGCTTCATGCACTTTTTGCCATTTTACCTTCACCAAGAGAGAGTCGTTTTGGAAAAGCCTTGCAGTCTTACTCATCATTTTATCTCCAAAATTATTGTCACTTAACAGAAATGACTCCCCTCCCTGATTCAGTGTACAATGAATGCAAGTTATTTGAAATCTAAAAGACATATACACCAGGAATGGTGGCACATGTCTGTAATCCCAGCACTCTGGGGGGCTAATACAGGAGGAGCTCAAGCTATAACCAAGCCTGGGAATTTAGTGACTTAAGAAAATCCCGACTCAAAATAAGAAAAAGGCTGAGGATGTAGCTCAGTACAAAGGGTCTGGGTTTAATCCCCAGGGCTGAAAAGAAAAAGCAGGAAACAACAACAAAAAAAGACATAAATACAGGTCAAAAAAAAAAAAAGAATTTCAAAGTACATAGGGAAGAAATTGTTCAATAGGAAGGGGAACAGGGGAAGGGGAGGGGAAGGAATGGAGGGACAAGGGAAATAAGGAATAGAAGGAAAAAATGGAAACAAAGCTTTAGTAAATAAGGAGGGAGCAGGGGGTGAAGGGAGGGAAGGGGAATGGGAAGAAAAGAAACAGCAAGATACATTATGTACGGGTACAAATCCCCTATGATGAATGTGATCACTATGTACATCTAAAAGTACCATTAAAAGAAAATTTTTTAAAAAGCACCAGATTAAAAAAAAAAAGTACATAGCAAATTTACATACCTCATTTCTTTATTAAGTAGATGTGTTGAAAATGTATATAAAAATTTAAAAAGGCTTAATATGATCTTGAAAATATATTAAAGGAAACAAGAATATCTTTGCTCTTAATTCTGAGATTGATATAATGCCAAGAAACCATGTTTCTACTCTTGCAAAACATAAAATGTGTTACAGTGTGAAAAATACTAAACTCAAAAGACCTATACTCATTTCATTCTACCACCTACTAGCTATATGACATTGTCCACATCACAATTTCTATAAATTTTAATTTTTTCACCTGTAAAATGAGGATAAGAGTTCTCTTGTAAAATTGTTGAATAACAAATATGATAACATAGTTGAAAGTATACTGAGCATAAACTTATGTTTACATATCAACTGTGAAATCAGTCCTCCAGACCACTGAGATATAGAGTGTCAGAATGACTCAATAGGACTTCGATGGCTCTTGAATTCAGTATCTGAAATTTCCATTTATCAAATTTACAATTTCTAATCCGTTAGAAATATACTCACTTTATGACCCTGGGTACCAATATCTGCCGTGAGCACCTTAGAACAACTACCTTTCACTCTCAGATTGTGGGGTTAGACGGGAAGGTGGGATGATGGTTCATTTTATTCAACAATGTTACTGACCAGCGATTTCCCAGATTAAACATTATTTTGTTGTGTGTCTGTGAGTGTTCCTGGACAAGATTAGCATTTGAATCAGCAGGCCCAGTAAAGTCTACTGCCCTGCATAGTGAGGTGGGCATCATCCAATCTTTGAGGGCCCACACAGGAAAAAAGGTGGGAATGAGGAATTTGGTCCTTTTGTTCCCAGCCTGACTACTTGAACTGAGATATTGCATCATCCCTTGTTGGCCCTTAGAATGGGAGTTACTCTTTGCCCTTTCTGTTTTCAGGACTTGGACACATGATATCATTGGTGTTCTTGGCCTCCAGCTTGCAGGTGGCAGATAACAGGACTTCTGAGATTTCATAACCACATAAGCCAATTCCTCGTAATAAATAAAGAAACTTACTAATTCCATGGAGAAAAGTGAGGGCTCTTTTGGCCTTTCAGAAAAATTCTTGATGCCATTAAAGCCCTAAAATCCCTTGCTACCTCCCTGACAAGAACACTTCACTGAACAAGTACCTCAATTTCAGAGAGAAGGCGGATGTGTTAGAATCTGGGTGGTCAAATGAGCTCTCAGAATTCTTGGCTTCTGGAAGAGATGCAACACACTGGTGGTTTTTTTTTTTTTTTAAAGATTACACTAAGGTATACTAACAAGTGGCAAAAAAGAGAAGCCTAGATATTAACAGATGCAGAGTTATTGAGCTCCATGGTAGTCCATACAAACAGCCAGAAAGGTCCTTGGGAGTCTGGTTTTATAAAGGACAAACAAACACACAAATAAAAATAGAGTTACTATAAACTACATACTGATTTTCCAGAGAGAAAAAAATACAGTTACTATAAACTACATACTGATTTTCCAGAGAAGAGAGAGAGAGTGCCAAATGATGCCTGATACAACTCCCGTCCTCAAAATCCTTCAGTGCATTGGTGCTCAACCTTGGCCAACATTAGAACCATCTGGGAAGCTTTCAGAAGTCTCGGTGCTTAGGGAACATTCCAGAACAACTAAATTGGGATCTCTGGAGGTGGAACTCAGGGCTTCAGTATTTTTAAAGCTCCTCAGATGCTTCCAATAGCAGCCAACATTGAAACCATTATGGTAAGAGCTTTTCACTCCTACTGGGGTCAAATCTATGTGTCTTAAGGTAGAATGTAAGTCCTGTCACATCTTGCCCCATGCATGTTTTCAGTCTCATTTCCTACACTCCCAAAGCCCTCGACCTACCAGTTCTTTCTGCTCTTGCATAGTTTACCTGCTGATGATGCAGGGCTGTGTGCCTATTTCCATTTATCACACTCCAGTTTAGTAAAATTGCATTCATTTTTCAATACCTAGCTCAAAGGGAAGTACCTCCATGAAGTTTTCCCTAGTCACCCACTATGATGGTTGTAAACATGCCCACAAATTCTTTGATAGCATTACCACAAAAGGTAGAGTCTTATATGTGCTAGCTTTAGTGAATTTGTCACAGTGACTTAGAAGCTGGACCTGCAGCTATCAAATGAGTAACTAAAAGCAGGACAAATTTTGGCACCTTTGCCTTCATTTTATATGTCTCCCTTATTACCTCAAAACAGGTCAGATCCCTATTTCTGCTCTGTATATAGACAAATTAATCACTCAGAGAATGTCTGCTAAATTTAGCTGGCCTATCTCATTCTCCTTCAGGACTGAGGACACCAAGGTAAGTGTAAATAAGGAATTTTTCAGGATTGCACAGACATCCAAATACCACCTTTTACAATGCCAAGTTTCAGACCCCCTAAATCGAGGCCCAGAAGTCTTGAATCATTGTCCCAAACCTGCAGACACCTCAGATTCCAGGAAAAGTGCAGTTTCTTAGATGACACCGTTATGAGTTCACTCCCCATGATGGGCATCGGGGTTGTCTCCCAAAGCAGGAGCTGTCATCTCATGATGGGAACCACATTGCTGCTTCAGGTTGTCTGTCTCTGGGCTTCCCAGAACTAGTCCTGAGATACCAATCAACAAGACCACAACTTGACTAGGTTAACCTACTTGACCAGGATTACCCAGGGCACCAGCTATGCAAATCCCAGCTCTGCAAAATCCCAGCTTTGGCTTTGTTCTCTTTTTTCTATAAAACCTCAAGATTTCTGTGAGCTACTCAAAGATAGATCTTGAACCTCTTTATCTGTCCTTGCGTGATCATGCTTATCAGAGCTCCTTTCCCACCCTATCCCACCACTCATCTCCTGGATCAGTGTTATGAGTCAGGTGGCTGCACCTGGCTTGTTGAGCGCCCCAGAGCCAGAGCTTTTGCACCAAAACTCCAGTAACAAATTGATTCTAATGAACAGAATGCGGCAGAAGTGACATTGCATTAAGGCTCCACGAGGAAAGATCACAGAGCTTCCACCAGACACTCTAAGACTTGGGCCAAGCTAAGAGACAAGCGGAGAGCCCACAAAAAGACAGTGCAACGTCTGGGGAGACCCAGCTGTTCTGGCCTCTCAGCCCCGTGAGTCTAGTCAGCACAGGCCACTGGGCACACAGACGAGATCCTTCTGATGATTCCAGCCCTCGGACTCTGCGTCATCTGGCTGAGGCCTCAGACTTCGTGAAGCAGAGACAGACTGTCCCTTCTGTGCTCTGCCCTATTTTCTGAATTACAGAATAATAGGTGGGCATTGAACACTCACTAAATCGAGGGATTACTTATTTCACAAATAAAATAACCCAAACTCTCGCTTTTCTAGCTTATTTTATCTCTGTGTCACATATAGTGCTTAACATTATTTTATTATATTGTTATCCAATCTGTTGCACCTTCTATATCCAGGTTTTTGATGGCAAACCCATGCCTCACTGATTGTTTGTATCTTTCATGATGCTTTGTTCTTAAATGTGCTCAAAATTTGAATGACTATTTAACTTCCAGCACAGATAAGAATTCGCCCCAGTAAGTCATCATTCTGCTTTTGGCTGGTTCCACCTTCCTGGCTATAACTGTCAATTGTACTCATCTGCCTTAATTAAAGTCTCTTTATTACCTGAAGACAATAAAAGGAAATATTGAGACTAACAGAATGTACAAAACTAAATAATAATGACATAAAATTAATAAAATACAGTTTCATATGTAAAATCAAATAATGTGAATTATGGATCTGGAATTAATGCTTCTAATCTTTGTTCTCTTGGGAACTGATGAAATTATTAGTTTTATGCCTCAGGGGAATGTTTCTGACTTCTGCTATTAACCTGGGCTTTCCCTGGGGTGGGAGTGAATCTCTATACATGGTGTCTGTGTCCCACTTGGCCTGTGCTGGATGTTAGATCTTTGTAAATTTTTTTCTTTGTCATATTCTGTTATCTGCTCTGTGTGTGTGTGTGTGTGTGTGTGTGTGTGTGTGTGTGTATACCATGTATGTTGCTGAAGAGAATTACCTGCTTTAAAAGGCAGCGTGACATGGTAGGTAAGGGATCAAAGTTAAAGTTCCAGATCGACCATAATAAATACCTTCGTATCTATCAGATTAAAGCTGTGTAATTATAAGACAGGAAATTCTTATAAGATTGTTGAGAAAAAGAAATGAGATTACATATGTACAGTGTATAGGCAATGACTAGCACATTGGAATTGGGTATCATTTCCTTTCAATTTTCAAGGCAAATTTATTTGAGGTTTAGAATTGTTGTCAACTTTATATATAAAGATTTCTTCTCTCCAACATGGTATAAAAATAGTAGCTTTAGCTGTGCCTTGGGAAAAGCTTTGGTCATCTCTCTCTCTTTCCAACTGCCTTGTCTTTCTACCTCTTTGATTTGCTTGTTTTGGGCTAAGTTGAAGTAGAACAAAGTATTATTTAAGCTCCCGATATGTTGCCAGAAAGGGAAGAATGTTAAGGTAGATGTAATTTTAAAAATGTTACCCTTATTGAGAAGAAATCTTTCGACTCTTTGATACTTTCTATGTTTTAATTCTAAACATTCTTCTGGCTATAGTTTTCAGAGCAAAGATCAGCTACATAACAGTTTTATTACTTCTCTGAACAGATTGCAAATAAATAAAAAAGGACAGATCAGGAGAGCCCTACCAGTTCTCTTCCTAACCTTTTTTCTTCATATGGAGACACAGTATCTACCCATGTATCTTCCTCTCTTGCTCACTAATTCACACAGTGTGATAAATTGTTCCAGTGAATTACCCTTCAAGTCTTATTATTCTTAGCCCTACTACCACTAACAAAACAAAGTCTAGATCAGCATATCTTAAACTTTAATATGAACTTGAAACAACTAGGTTTCAACTAGAATCTGATTCAGTATGTTTGAGTATGGCCCAAGATTCTACATTTTGGACAAGTTTTGGGGTGACTTGGGTGACACTATTGGTCTATGATCACATTTTCAGTTACTAAGGTTACTAAAATGGAGATTATAGTAATTACTTCTGAGCTGCCTGCCTTCACTATTTTATTTATTTATTTATTTATTTATTTATTTATTTATTTATTTGGTGCTGGGGATTGAACTCAGGGCCTTGTGTTTGCTAAGCAAGCACTTTACCCCTTGAGCTAAATCTCCAACTCCTCCACTCTTAAGGTACAGTTTCAAAGCAATATTTCACCAAACTAACAAATTTAAAATACAAAGTTGGTCACACCTGCGTTTTACCCACACTCCCCACTCCATATATTCTACCATTCTTTTCAATGGACCTCCATAATTGGAACGGTGAAGTCCAAACTCCTTAGCATGGTATACAAGACCTCTTAAAATATTTCTTCTTGCCTCTACAGTCTCATTTCTTTCTACTCCTTCATTCAACATATATTTAATAATTGATGCTATGACAAATTGTATTTGACAAGATCTTGCAACAGCCCCAGCAGATGTTTCTTGCTTCCTAAACTTTTCAGGTAATGATCCTTCTGTTTTGAACATAATCATCTCTCCCCTACTTCCCTATCACCAACTTTCTTGGGAATCATGTCTTCTGGAAGATTCTCTCTTTTCTCATTTAAATTTCCCTCTGTTTGAAAATCTGTTCATAAGCTCTACCTTGCACAGTATCGGGAACAGAGTAAGAGCTCAGAAACCACTTGAATGAATAAATAGCACTTAGGGGACTGTGTTATAATGTACTGGTTTTTTCTTTTACTATTTCTCCATAGTAAATGTTTTGAGAGCCAAAACCATTATCTATTCATCTTTTATATCTAGTTGTGCCAAGGCAACTTGCTAATATTTGTTGAACACATGAATGGATGAATGAATAAAAAAATAAAAAGTGACTCAAAAATCACAGAGGCAAGCAAAGTTACATATGGATTAAAATGTATAGCAGGAAGAACTAATATATGTCAAGACTCAGACATGGGCTAGATATAAGCATAGATACAAGATCTATGTTTATGTTTGTAGGTTTCTGTGGAACATAAGTAAGACTACTACAGGTAAAATTCCTTTATATGCAAGACTGGTAGAATTGGATGCAAGTATGACCATCTGGGAACAAACACTTTTGAACAAAGCAAACAAACCTGAAGTTAGAAATTCAGCCAAAATCACAATTTTTATAGCTAACCAGATGTTCTACTAACTCTTAAAAAATTTTTAGTATTTAAATATTAACTACCTAGTAAGTGGGCTAGCCAAAAATGTTACCAATTAGGGTATGTTTCAAAGGGAGGACCACAGAGATATACCTTGGTCCACATGTTTATAAGAACTATCACATAAGATAATGAACACATCATCAGACACTTGTACTTCTCTCTTTCTTGCCATACTGTGTGCTGGGAATTTTCAGGGGCAGGGGTCTACATTGTAGAAAAGATTGTTTTCTGGAAAACGCATGACATTAAAAAAAATAAAAATAAAAGCAATAAAAATCTCAAACAAACTACCAGACCAGTTCCTGCCCTCCTTGTGATTTAAGCTTACAACAGACAAGGCAGAATAAATGCCCAAATTAAAAAGTGCTATGATAGAGCTAAGGGCCTGCACCAGTGGGGCAGAGAGAACGCTTTCTCCTTAGATAGGGGAGCAGGGGACACTGCCTGGAATCCTAGCCACCAAATGGCAAAAAGTCTTTGAATTAAAAATAAACCAACCCACATACAAAAATCCAAACTAACCAGACAAAAAACCCGAAGTTGTTTAAACAAAATCCTAAAGTTATCCAGTGGAAGACAGGATTATTTGAAGAAATCTGAGAATGTATTTGGAATTAGCTTCTTCCTAATTTCTCCCCTTTTCTCCTCTCCCATCCATCTTTGCCCTTCTCACATTTTCATCTCTTCCGTCCCCGCATCTTTTCTTTTCCTCCTCCCTTTTCCTCCAGTTCTCCCTCCAGTCTCTAATTTCCACCAGTAACTAAATTGGCGTGAAGGACGTGGGTGAAAGCAGGTTCAATCTTAGGCAGAGGGTAGGATGTGAGAGGCAGATCCAGAAGCGGGAGCTACACTGTGGTTTTATGTCTCTGGAAGCCTGGCGGAGACAGTAATTCTGACCTTGTACTTGGCAGCCACCAGGTGACAGACTTTGTTTCCCCAGCTCACATTCAGGGCCCTGATATCTGAAAGAAAAGCAAGTTCAATGTTCGGCCATGCTCGCACCTGGCGGTGAAGGTGACATACCTGACAGACTGGCCCCTTGCTGGCAAGCCCCTGTCACTGAACCCCTATCTGGGCCACCTGTGTGAGCAGACCAGAAAAGTCTGGACCCTCCCAGTTGCTATTTTTGTATATTTATATGTTTATGTAATGTCTTGTAAAAGCTTTCTAAATTTTAGTATTTTCAGTGTATTAAAGTTTTAGTTTCAGGGATCAAAAATGTAAGATGGATTCTGAATTTAAAAAATGATGGTGTAGTGTCAAAATGAAGACCGAAAGGCGTTGCCATGTGGCGCTATTCTGATACACCATGGAGAACAGCTGTGTAAGGACACTGGCAGATCATCCATCGGGATGGAAAGAGCCGATAGGTTTTCTGTTCTCTACACTTGTTTAAAGCAGAGTTGAAGGGGAAACAAATTGCTTTCTGGGCAAATTTAAATGTCAATAAAAGATCCCCAGCACCAAAAAAAAAAAAAAAATCTATAAATGTCAATAAAAACCACTGTAGTATTTCTACACTGTAGAATGTCCGAAAGGGAAAGGCTGCGGTGACTTTCCTCCTGGTAGGCCACCCCGCTTTCTCCAGGGTGTCCTTCTGTATTGCTTTTTGCTCCTTTTACTTGGCCCAAGCTTGCTCTGCTGAGCCAGTTTCACCACCAAAGCTCACTTTTTACTTCTTCAAACCAGCTTTGCCACTGCTTAAAAAGGGGGAGGGTCGCATTTTCAGATTCTCTTATGAGTGGGGTTTGTCAGAAATACTCTTTGGAAAGCTTTTTTCCTGTTTTAATATGGAATTCTTATAGTAATGGGGAAAAGATTAACCCATGTAATAAAGAAGAACCCTCCCCAAGACAGTATTAAGGAGAAGAGTTACCAAGGATTAAGTATTTGAAATAGCCGGAAGTCCATTCATAGATGAGTGGATAAAGAAAATGTGATATTTACATGCAACAGAGAACTACACTGCCATAAAGAAATATAAATTTGAGTCATTTATAGGAAAATGGATGTGCTTGAGACCATAATATTAAGTGAAATAATTAAGACGTGCTACCATAAATATTGCATGGTTTCTCTTATATGAGAAACCCAAATTATAAATAAATAAAATACAAAATACAAGGCAGATAATAGGAAATAGGGAGATAGATCTTTCTCAAATGGGAAGGGGACCAAGAGACGAAGGGAGCGGAGGGAAAGGGGCTGAAAAAGGAATTGGGATGCGTTATGTACATGTACCAACTCTACACAAGGGATGTAAACATTATGTACTGCAAGCATGTACTAATAAAAAAACCAAATTAATAAAAACTTAAAAAAATAGACTGGGGTAGGCTCTGATGATAAACTGATGTAACTGGACAGGAAAGAATCAGAAATTGATGCCATGTGCATGAGGGAGAATACAGTTTTAAGAAAAATGAACATAATAAATTGCCTCAGATTTTGCACTTTCAAAACATTTAGTCTTGAAATTACCTTTTAAAATTCACTGCTTGGAATTCAGGGGTTGCCTACAAAAGAAAAACTCCCCAAGACTTAAATGACATTGGAGTTGGGGCTTTTCTTTTCAAAAATTAGGACAGTGTGAGCTTGCCTCTTGGTAACACATGATCGTAACAGTTAATCCACTTCTTTTTTTTTTAATCGAGGTTTATGTTAGACTGCCAGATCTCCTCTTGTCAAAATTTCCTTTAATCTCCTCCAAATAATGAAGCTCTTCAGGGCCTTCTGAGTCTCATGGCTCTCCAGGCAGGCAGGAGAGGAAAGCAGCAGGTTTTGAAGAGTGGGCAAGAAGAACCAACAGTGCCTCCCCCTTTGCTTGGGTCTGTTCTCCTTCCCCTACCAACAATTTCTCTCCCTTGAGATTCTGTAGCTCTCTGGTGATTTTAACCATGTTGCCTTATGCTAAGAAAGAATGTTTTTGAGCTTAGCTTTTGGTCAGTTTTCTTTTTAAATTTCTCAGGTAATTTCTTTGGGAGCAATTAACTTAATCACTTTCATATTGCCTGACTCAATCAACCCTGTGAAAAGACACTTGAACAAGCTGGCTGCTTGGATAGAAAAGAAGAAAACAGGACAGAAGAAAAGAGAAGAGAAGAGAGGAGAGGAGAGGGGATAGGAGTGGAGGGGAGAAGAAAGGAAAGGAAAGGAGCGCCTACACCTTTGCGACGTTTTGTTGTTGTTGTTGTTGATAATACAGGCAAGATAGGCATATGAGTTATAGAAAATAATTTGTGGGTTCGACACACACTGCGTCCCTGCCCCCATCGGCATCATCTAGCCGTAATCAACACATTGATCCACTCTCCTTCTTGATCCTGGTACCCTTTACAGTGACTGTCCATCCTTCTGCAGTTAAGGCACTGTTTTATTGTACTGTCAATGAAACTTGAGCATTGTTTCTCTCTCTGGAAGTGTATTCTAATGACTTATGATATTTGCAAGCATTATTCTTAACAATGTGCTTAACCTTAACATAATTCTGTCAGCCACAAAATATTGCTAATAATTGAATCAACTCACCTACATATAGTGGGATGAGGAAATCTTTGTACACATTTAGTTTCCATTACCACTACCAAGAAAATTAGTGGCATCTTTCCTTGCAGCCTGTGGTGTCCTGTGTAATAGTAACTTGTAGTACTGGATTGTTTAAATCCTCAAAATGTAAATCAAATAACTTTTAAACTTTTCATTTCAGATTCACACATATCATTATCTTTATTCAAAATGAACAGTATATATTTTGTCTCATGAGCGCTTCATTTACGATGCACCTATTTCATTAGTCTTTAGGAATAGTTAAAATTTCCAGTTAGACGAAGTGTTACTCTTTTTTCTCACCATATCAGCTGTAAATTTTGGAAAGTAAGTTTCACATGGTCTATATATCTACATAAAAAGTAATATGGTGGTCATTTGGGAACATCATTACAAATATCTGATTTACATCTCTGGGACAATTACTCCAATCATAAATGGCCTTAGTCCTGTGTGGTCTTCATGTTATTAGATGTGACTTTTTACTGTGTTTCTGCATTTTATTTCTTATCAGATTGCTATCAGCCCCCACTTTCATTGTCATCTGCTGCATATCAGCCCTTTTCGCCCTATTCTAGTTTGCTATGTCTTATGCTTAGATTTCACCGATCTTGAAAGAATTGTGTGTGCACTATATGTAAATAGATGCTGTGTAAGAAACTATTTCTTTTTTAAAAAACACAAACTTTGCTTCATGAACAGAGGAACAATGCCGTGGCTGGTGCTCAGAGCCTCTCTGCTTCTTTCCTGTGCTGTGTGGGGCTTCTATAGAAAACGGGGCAGAAGGGGGCATTGTTTCTCTCTCGCCTCATGCTGTGTTACACAGAGAGTCTCCTTCCCTTCACCTTCTTGCCTCCCACCCACTCCTTACTTGTAATTTCAGAA